>OY743178.1:32939955-33242455 GCA_963555705.1 Ligustrum vulgare
TTATAATCATGTATGCGCATGGTTATAATCTTTGGCCTCCTTCTCCAACTTGATTTTGGACTTGACTCTTAGCTTTAATCATTTGTATTGGTCATGAATCTTCTTCTTACATGCCATACATAGATAGTAAAGTCTTTGGAGAAGCATTCAAGTTTTCGTCCAACAGCATTCGCATAAATCCTTACATTGCTTCCTTAATCTTCTTTGCTCTCGAACTTGTTATTTTCCCTTCCGGAACATTCAAAAAGTCTACTTGTTTATCTACCTTGATATTCATCATTCCCTCCCTCTTCAAAAAGATTTGACCTCGAATCTTCACCTACAACAAATAGAGAAAGACAAGGAACGTTAAAGTAGCAGACACATTATACTCACCTGGAAGGTCTAGCTTGTATGCATTGTCATTGATCTTCTCGAGGACTTGGAATGGTCCATCTCCTCTAGGATATAATTTAGATCTCCGTTGTGTTGAAAAATACTCAATTCACTTGTGGACCCAAATCCAATCACCTGGTTCAAACGTCAAATGTCGTCTCTCTTTGTTTGCTTAGGAAGAATAATTTTCATTTTTGTTTTCAATCTGGAGTAGAACATTCTCGTGGAGTGACTTCACTAGTACAACTTTCATTTTCCCATCTAAATTACCGCTTTCATCTAAATTCAATGGAGATAGTAGATTAAAATCATAAACAATTTCAAATGGAGAATAAGATGTGGTGGAATGCATGGCCCTATTATATGCAAATTCTACATATGGTAAACACTCCTTCCAACTTTTCAAATTCTTATTAATTGTAGTACGTAGAAGTTGTGTAAATATCCTATTAACTACCTCAGTTTGTCCATCGATTTGAGGGTGACATGTAGCAGAAAATAATAATTTAGTACTGGTTTTCTCCTGAAAAACCTTCCAAACGTAACTCAGATCGGACACAATACTCCTAAGTATACCATAAAGTCATACTATCTCCCTAAAGAACAAATCATGCTATGTTAGTAGCATCGTTATTTTAATGACAGGGAATGAAATGTGTCATCTTACTAAAAATGTCTATCACTAAAAATATAGAATCCCTACCCCTTCTTAGTTCTAGGTAGACCTAAGACAAAGTCCATAGATATATCAACCCAAGTTTTACTAAAAACTAGTAAAGGTTACACAATCCTTGTGGTAAAACCCTAGACTTAGCCTTTTTACATGTTATGTACCTATCACAAATGTGAACATTCTTTTTCATCTTACGCCAGTAAAAATGTTCATGTAGTATTTCTAAGGTTTTCAAGACATCAAATAATACTAGATGATGTGAACTCGTGTAGGAATCAAGTTGAATTCGCGGAAATAATTACTGAAAAATGTCTGAAAAGCAGAATTCAGACTTGCAAGTGCCACAAATCTTTGATAAGTCTTAAGAAAACTCAATTAAGAACCAAGATAGGAAAAATCTCTCTCAATAAATAATATTCAATATCAATGTTCCATCAATCTCCCAACGTGTGCATCATGCACCAACAATTCAAGCTTAGAGCAATAAGGAACACACAATTTTTTCCCCTAAGAAAATCCCCATCATTCTTACAAATTGATCATTTATATCATTTCACATGAAGCATAAATATTAGATAAATCCTCATCATTGGCATACATATCTTTAACATATTCAAATTCTAGTAAATACCTTAGTGACAAAACATATGCAACTACATTCTCCTTATCTTGTTTGTACCGAACAACATAGGGAAAGTCTCGTGCATTCCATCCATCTAGCATGCCTCTTTTTCAATTTTCCTTGGCCCTTTAGATGCTTCAAAGATTAATGATCAATGTGAATGACTAACTCCTTTGGCCAAAGATAATGTTTCCTTTCTCCAATGCTCGAATAAGAGCATGAAGCTCCTTGTCATGTATAGGAAAATTTAAAGCTTCCCTGATCAACTTCACATTGAAGAAGACTATATGTTACTTTTCCAACATTAGAACAACCACAATCCCTATTCCTGAGGCATCACATTCAATCTCAAAGGTGTCGTTAATAGGTAACCTTGAAACAGGTGCAGAACATGACTGTTTTTAAGCAACTTAAAGGCCTTTTTCTTGTGCAACACCTCAACGAAATCCTACACTTTTCTTAATAACTTCAGTGGTGTGAAAAGTGTACTAAAATCCTTAACAAATCACCTATAAAACCTTGCTAAACCATGAAAGCTTCTTACCTCATTAATGCGTTTAGGGGTTTGCCATTTGAATGCTCTAGCATTTTCCTCATCTACACTTAATACAATTTGCACTTACAACATAACCAAGAAAAACAACTTTATCCATGCAAAAGGTACATTTGAAAATTATTATATTGTTTTTTCAGTTCTTAAAACTTCAAGTACAAACCTTAAATATTTAATATGATCAATGAGGTCCTTGCTATACACTGAGATGTCATCAAAGTAAAATACCACACATTTTTAAATAAATGCACGCAAAACATGATTCGTGAGTATCATAAATGTACTAAGTGGATTAGTGAGACCAAATGGCATAACAAACAATTCATACAAAACATTCTTAGTTTAAAATGCAGTTTTCTATATAATCTCCTTCTTTCATGCGAATTTAGTGATAACCACTTTTAATATCAATTTTGCTAAATTTAAATGACCCATGTAACTAATCAAGTATCTCATATAACTTATGTATGGGATGTCGATATTTTACCGTTATGTTTTTTACTGCCCTGCAATCAACTCACATCCTCCAAGTTCCATCCTTTTCAGGTACTAACAAAACTAGCACTGTACATGGACCCATGCTCTCCCTTACAAAACCTTTGCTAATTAACTCTTCAACTTTTCATTGAAGCTCCTTTGTCTCCTCTAGATAAGTTGGTCTACTTGGAATGATGACTCCAGGTATGAAATCAATTCGATATTTGATACCTCTAATGGATGAAAACCCAATAGACATATTTTCAGGGAATAAGTCATCAAATTCTTGTAATAGAGAAGTAGCTAAGCTTGGGAGGGAATTGTTAGTTTCATCAAGTGCAAGGAATGATTCCTTGTACAAACGCTAACAAAATCAGTGGCTGGTTTTTCATGAAAGCCATCTTGATCTCACTCTCTTTCGCAAAGTCAATTTTATCTTCTCTTTTCTCTCAATAGGCTCTCTTTTTTTCTCTATTTCTTTTCTATCACTCTTCACTGCCTCTACTTTTTCTACGGTTTAGACCTCAACTCTCATTTTCTTACATTTCTCTAATTTTTTCTAAGGTTTAGACCTCAACTCTTTTTTTTTATCACTCTCCTCTCCTTTTTTGAGGTCAGGGTCTCAACAATTTTTATTATCTTCCTCACATTTAAGTTTAAACTGGTCCCCATAGAACTGTCTTGGTGTCAAAGACATAAGTGTTACGATTATTGACAATGCTATACCTATTTTTGAACAAATCATGTATCAAGTTCCTATCATACTGCCATGGCTTATCCAACAAGATCTTTCCAACATACAAAGGAACTACATCCCGAACTACCTTGTCATTATATTTCCCAATAGAAAGGTTTACTACTACTTGCTTATTCACGTTGACCTCTCCAGACTCATTCAACCGCTGTAATTTATAAGGCCTTGGATGTTTTAGCATAGTTAAACTCAACTTCTCAATGAGGGTGGTACTAACTATATTGATACGACTCCCTCCATCAATAATTATAAGACACAACTTATTTTTTACAAAAACCTAGTGTGAAATATATTTTCTCTCCACTGCTTCATATCATCTACCTTATTTTGTGTACTAAAGGCATGCCTAGTCAAATAAGATGTAGCTACGACATGCTTTTTCCCTCATCATCACCAGCATCCTCTAACTCATGCATTCCCTAATAACCACTCTCATCTCTAAAACCATCTCTCGATTATCAAGCAAAAGCATTGCCTTTTTATTTGGACAATGTGAAGCAATGTGCCTGACCTAGTGATGGCAACGGGGCGAGTTCGGGGTCTGGTCCCCCTGTCTCGCGAATTTTTTTTAATCCCAAACCCGTCCCTCAACCCGCGAATTTCGGGTCGAGGCGGGTTCGGGACTGGTCAACTCTGCCACCCCATTTAATTTTTTTTTTTTTGGCCTTATATTGTACTTTTTTCTTTAATATATTATTTTAAATAGTATATCGGAGTAGGTTCGGGGTGGGACGGCCAAAACCCGAACCCTCCCCACAACCCACTCGAGTCGCTAAAACTAAACCCAAACCCACCCCGTTGACCCGCAAGGCGAGTTTTTTCGCCCATTAAGGGAAAGTACCCGTCAGGTTCAAGGCGGGTTGGATTGGGTATTTTTATCATCTCTAGCCCGACCCCCAAATATCTGAAATATTTGATATCTATATTCCTAGGAGGTTGGAAATTAGAATTAGATTTGTCTTTACTAGTTGGCTCCTCTCTTCCTTTAGGTGGCTCAAGCTTTTTTCCCCTTTGAATAGCTCCTTCACTTCCTCAACTATCTCTCCACCTTTATAGTCATGCGCACCATGTCCTCCGACTCTACATAATGTTGTAATTCAATGATATCGGCTATATCCATGTTCAACTCATTCAAAAACATGGCTATAGGAGCCTTCCTATCCTTCTTCACATTTGCCCAAATCATAGCTACCTACATCTTTTTATGGTAATCTTTCACAATCTTAGAACCTTGTGAAAGACTCTGCAACTTTTGGTAAAGGTCCCTATAGTAATGACTAGGCACAATTGTCTTCCTCATGAGTGTTTTTTAGTTCACCCCAAGTCTTCACAAGCCTCTCCTTATTCCTCTAAAACTGTCATTGTATAGTTGCCACCATGTAGAATTGCTTGTTGTCTTCCATAGATGACGATTCTTCCCGATCAGACATTGTTATTTACCAAGAAAAATAAGTAAAAGTAACCTCATGTGTTTCCATCTGTGTTTCACTCTATTTGGTTTTTTCCAATAATGAATTCATCACTCTTACCTTTTTCCTTTCTTCACTTATTTTTTTCAAATTCTATAAACTATTTTCAACTCAGGAATTCACCCGAGGATTTCGATATCGAAATAAAATGTAGGTCATAATCTCTTATCATCTAAGAGTGACGAATCCCTATGTTGATCGCTCAAAACATTCATATGATTTTTGACATACCCGAATATACCGTATTAACAACTCTTGGCAGAGCTACATCCAAAATGACTAAAGTATGACTTTCTTCATATAAGGTGCTATGATTACCTCAAGTGAAAGGATCAATTCTACCAATGAAGTAAGAGATTAACCACTGATGCTCATATAGATGTGGAATCTCTATTGAAGGTCTTCAATTTTTGGTGCTCTTATATAAACATTTACATGTCCATTTAAATATCTCTACATCTCAACTTGTGAGATCAATTACTAATTTCTAAGGTGAGAAATCATACACTATTAGTCTAATCGTAGTAGAGATATTCGTACCTTGATATTACTTTAAGATTAAGGATAATTTAAGATTCAATTAAATATATAACTTATATTTACACACCTCCTTGTGATTTATATTCCGATTTGAATATCTAGACTCTGTTAATTTAATTTACAAAAATAATAATATTAATATTAATAAATTAAATAATAGATTTGTCATATATAAAATGTATTAAATATATTCAAAAGTCTTCCGTCAAATGATTGGACATAAGACATGTCACTTACATAACCTTCCCAGACATTATTAAACCAAAACTCCAATGCACCAATCAACCGAAGCTCCAATGAACCAAATAACTAATGCTTTGGTTCAACTTGTTGCAAAGAAGACCATGTGACGTCATGAAAAATATATAAGAGACTCTTTGACAGATTTACTTGGTTTAAACTCCATGGACAAAGCCAAAGCCAAAGCCAAAGCCAGAATCAAAATCAAAACCAAAACCAAAAACAAAACCAAAACCAAAACCAAAACCAAAAACAAGATTTCAATAACAGCTGAAAGGGGATAGTGCAAGTAGCATGTACTCAAACTCCAAATCCCAAATACTCTAAAACTTATAGTGTGGAAGACCAATGAAATGTTAGACTCTCACCGGAGGATAACACAAAGAGGAAGGATTAGTTTCTTTTCAATGTGAAAACGAAAGAGAGAGCTCTTCACGTCGGAGCACAAAGATGGAGGCTATTAATTTCTATTCCATGTGGAATTATGTTAAAGCCACAATTTCATCATTCAAATGTGGAAACAATTATAACCACAGTTGCATAAATGTGGTAGTGCTCTCGAAACGAATTTCATTGACTGAAATTTTTGCCTCCAGTGTAGCTATATTTATTTAATTTATCTATTTAATCTGTACACTATATATTGTTTTTGGAATAAATTTAGAAAATTCTATAACAGGTCCATTTGCTCATATTATAATTTATAGCTAATGTGAAATTATAGTCTTTAACACATATAGGAAAAGCTAATGCATTGAAAATAACGTAGTTTTTTGGGGTTAAAATCATTTTATTGGTTTATTTAAATGGATGAAGTTTATTAACTTGTTGCATCAAATACAGTTGTCTCATAGTCATTTATCCTCATATTAATGCATTTTTATATCATTTTTTTTAGTTTGTTCGCTTGGTCTACATTGCTCCTTATCATTCTTGTTCTTTTGGATTAGAATTCGTAATGTCCTACATGTGTTTATTTTGTTATATGAAATCCTTTATGATAAAATATTTACTGATACTTTATTATCGATTTTTGAAACCAGATTTGACTTCTAATTTTTTTTGTTTATTTTTATTTCTTATTCTAGGGAAGCCTTGTGATTGCTTCACCAGTTACCACCAGGAGAAAGAGAACGGACAATAATCATGGGAACATAACGTCTCCTAATTATAGAAAGTTGGGATTTAAGAGTTCCCCCCCCCCCCCCCCCCCCCCCCATTGTTATCATAATTTATTGATGTACTATTTAGTAGTGTGTGTGAGTGCAATTGGACCGGATGCAGCAGCCCAAGTTCTGAATTCAAATTTAAAAAGGGGCCCATTTGATGAAGTCCAAATGCTGAGCCCAACTTATATTTCCCAACCCACATTAAAGATCCTATTACCCGGGTTCAATCACCTGCTTAATCTCAACCATTGAATCAAACCGCCTAATCTGAGCCATTCATTGATGTTGATAAGGGTTATTTCCTTTCTATCTCATAACCCTTCTTCCAGACGTTTCTTCTAATTTTCTCTCTTTGCTGTTGAGAGGAAAAAAACTCATCTCTCGCACTTGTTCTATGTGGTTTCTTTGATTTTTTTGTGCATAATCAGAGTTTATACTTTATGGTTCTATTACAGTAGTAATCTGTAAGATTCTGTATGGTACTTTGTGGTTTTTGTGCGAGATTTGGTAGTATTTTGAGTTTTTATTCATATCTGTTTAAGTTCTGTAAAACTTCTTCATATTTTGCGATTTACATTTGAGTAATAAAATCTTTTTAGGTTTTTATGTTTAAATCGCTTTGTGGTGATTTTGAGGCTTAAAACGTAACAGTGGTATCAGAGCCTTAAGATTTCGTGTAAATACACTGTTTACGACTCAGATCTTGTAGAGCCAGAGTCTTTGTGGGTGGATCTTTTGTTTTCTGGAAGGAGTTTTGCGGTTTCTCTCAAAAACGATTTTGGGGTTCTTTAATTTCTTTGTGGTCTTTTTAAGAAATTTAAGATTTCTTTGAGTATTTTGAAAAACCCATAGTAAAACGTTTTTTATCTATGAAAAGCTTTGTGAAAATTCTTCAGATCTAAAAGGGTTTTTTGAAAAATTCTTTTATGAAAACTTCGTGGTATCTTTACTTTGAGGTCTTTTCTCTATAGCCCTAATTTTCAAAATAAAGGGTTTTTTTCATTGTTTCTGTTGACTAGATCTTTTGACTTCTGAGTCAAAATTATATGATCTCAAGAACTCAATATATATTTTATAGTATACTTCAAATTCTTGGTGGGGATCAGTTATTCTCCTGGTAGCTAAACTTCGTAGATTCTGAATAAGCTTTGTGGTATTGAAAGTTGGTGACATTGAATCTGTGTGGCTTCATACCTTTGTGGAACTGCAGTAACTCTATATCTTGTAAAAATGTGATATCTTTACATACTGCATTTTTATTATTATCATTTGTTTTAAAATCTTTTGTTATCTCCAAAATCTCTCCGTTTTTTAAGCTTATTCTTGGACCCCTTTAATTTTCTTTGTCCAGAATTTCTTGAAAATCTGGGAATTTGAGGGATTTTTGGGCTGACCCAAATTAGGTTGAGGGATATACTGGAAGAACAATTTTTTCAGTACTGAATTCTTTATGGTTCTTTGTGTAATGTTATTATTCTTAATGGACTGTGATCACCTTGATTGCTATACTACTTAGTGATTTAATCTTGAGATTCTGTGACATATTATAATTTTAGACTCTGTAGATTAGCCTTTGATTACTTGAGACTCTTTGTGAACTTGTGTTATTTTCGTCCATTTCTATCTGCTTGATAATATCTTGAAGTAATAAGGCTTAAATTCTTTGAAAAACTCTTTCTCAAAATACTTTGGTCATTACTTTAATGACTATTATAAAAGCAGATATTGAAGTCTGGAATGGCAAATGAGATTTTAATCTCTGGAGCCAAAAAATGAAAGCCATATTTGATGAGAACCCGGGAGGGGGTCCTCGTCGTAGCTCGCGGAATAACACTTGGAAAGTTCCGAATCCAGGTTGGAACGGACGATAACAATGCAACCCTGACCTCACGACGCAAGAACCAGGGGTATATTAAACCCGAGACCCGTTACGATGCGGAGATAAGAATCACAAAGGAGGAACGCCACAAGGAATGTCTAGATCCTTGATAAGTTCAATTGTTTTGAACGCCACAAGATTTGAATCTTGATAAGTTCGTTGTTTAAAGAGAAAATCCTCACCTTTAGAGAGAGAGTAAAAACACTCAATAATTTTATTCATCGAAAGTATTCTGTTTTTACATTGAATGGAAAAGCATATAAATAGGCAAAATAAACCCTAGTCGCTAACTGACTCTGAATAGAATTCTAATTATGCTAAAATAGCTAAAATAACTAAAATAACCAAAATAAACTAGAACTAAACAAAACCCTAACCGCCTAATTAATTCAAAACTGCAGCGCCTAAGTTACGGCCGTGACTTATGAGTTTACGGTCGTAAGTAAGCTACGGATTAAAAATTAAAAACATATGTTACGGCCGTGACAATTTTATTTACGGCCGTAAGTGACATTCTGAACAAAATAATAAAAGTTACAAAACTCTGTTTACGGCCGTGAGTATTTGGATTACGGCCGTGAATACTTCAACTTCATTTACGACCGTGAGATCATGCGTTACGGCTGTAATTGCCTTTCTGCCCAATTTCGTGATGTTGATGTTACGGCCGTAAAAATAGGTCAGCTTCTGCCCAATTTTTTGATCCTTTGACATTAATTGATCTGATTTGAATCTCGACTCGAGCCCAACATGAAACTTGTTCATTTTCCTATGTAGAATATTGTTGAATTGCCTGTATCTTGATTTCTCATTTTTGACGCCTTTCCCGGATCACATCAATATTACTTCAAATGAAATTTGCCAAAGCAATTGATCAATCTTGGCCAGTTAATTTAGCTCAAGATAGACAAACTGAAATGGATGAAACTGCCTGGAGTACTACATTTCTTCACCTATCTGATAATGTCATTAGACAAATAGGTATGACTAAAACTGCAATGGAACTCTAGGATAAATTGGAAGAAGTGTTTGACACTATCTCTTTGTCTGATAATTGTTTTCTTTAAAAACAATATTTTTCTTTCAGATTTGACCCCTCCAAAGATGTTGAAGATAATATGAGTAGGTTTAATAAGATCACACAAAGCCTACTAAATTGTGATGAAAAATCGACTAATGAATAGAAAGTTATCTGCCTTCTAAATGTAATAGGCGATAAATTTAAGGATCTTAGAAATGCCTTAGAATATGGTGGGCAGAAATTAACTACTAAAATAGTTCACACATCCCTTAAGAATAAGGAACTGGAATTTAGGAACAATCATAAAGAAGCCTATAATGTTATAGAAACTTCAAAGAAAAAGAATTCTTTTAGGAATAATAAGACTGTGAACAATTTCAACAAAGTTGGAATACTCCTAACAATAACAGGAATTGGAATAATATAAATAGAAAGCCTGTTAGGGGTAACTTTCAAAAGAAAGACAACTTTTATAAGCTTGAGGATAATTCCTTTAGAGGTCAGAACAATTTTAGAAATCAAAATAATTTCAGAAGCCAAGATAATTTAGTAGGTCAAGACAACATTATCAAACCTAGACTTTGTTACTATTGTGGCCAACCTGGAAATTATGTTAAAAATTGCTTTAAGAGACAAAATGAAGTAGGATCCAATAATCAAACTGAGGCTGCAATACAGGATAATAATGGTGTTGTCTATGTTACTACTGAAAAGGATATCAAACATGATTGGATACTTGATTCTGGTTGTACTTCCCATATGTGCCATGAAAGGGACTTGTTTGCTAGTTTCTGTAATGATTCTTATGGTTCAGTAAAACTAGAAAATAATCTGACTTGTGATATTAAAGGCGCTAGTAAAGTCTTGTTGAAACTTGAAAATAACAAGACACTTGTTTTAAATCATACTAGATATGTGCCTGATTTGAAAAGAAATTTGATTTCGCTTGGTGTACTTGATTTTGAATTTTACGATATTAGGCTGCATAAAGGTTACCTTAGTATTTTTAAAGGTAATTATTTACTTTGCTGTACTCCCAAAACAAATGGAATTTATGTTTTGAAATCATATACTTTCCGTGTCAATTCTTTTAATGTAATTTCTGAAAATAATAAAACTGTTTTGTGGCATAAAAGTCTAGAAAAAGGTCTTAAATTACTTGAAAAGAAAGATGTTTTTGGTAAAGAAGTTTTACATAAACTTGATTTCTGTGAAAATTCTGTTTTAAAAAAATAGAAAAGAAATTTTTTTGGTAAAGGTATTCACAAGTCTAATAGTATACTTGAATATTTTCATGCTGGTCTGTGCGGTCCTGCCCTAGTCAACTCTGTTTCTGGCTTTAAATATTTCCTGGTTATAGTTGATGACTATTCTAGAAAAACTTGGGTTCATTTGCTAAAGTCTAAAGATGCTACTATGTGGGTGTTTAAAAACTGGATTACTTTAATTCAAAATTTGAAGGATAGGAATGTCAAGGTGATTAGAACAGACAATGGTCTTGAGTTCTGTAATCTAGACTTTGATTCCTTTTGTAGTAGTCTAGGCATTCTTAGACATAGGATTGTTACATACAGTCCACAACAAAATCGGGTTACTGAAAGAATGAATAGGACTCTATTAGAAAAAACTAGGTGTTTGTTGCTTGATTATAACCTACCTAAAATTTTCTGGGGTGAAGCATTAAAAATTACTTCATATCTGATCAACTTCTCACCCTGCAATGCCATTGATTTCAAAATACCTAATCAGATTTGGAATAATTCTCTCCCTGATTTTTCAAAACTTAGAATTTTTGGTTGTGCTACCTACTCACACCAAACTGAAACTAAACTTAACTCCAGGTCTTTAAAACGTGTTTTCTTGAGTTATGGAGAAGGGGTCAAGGGTTATAGACTTTGGGTAAAAGAACAGGGAGGTTACAGGGTTATTATAAGTAGGTCTGTTATCTTTAATGAAAATTTTTTCCCTTGTAAAGATAAGATTTTGAATGATCCTCTCAGTGAAAAGGATTTCCTTACTTCTGAGCTGAGTGCAGACCATTTGTGTGATGAAAATGGTCTGCCCAATGCTGAGTTTCAGGTGAAGCAACCCCCACATTCTACAAACAACATTCCTGAACCTGAGTCACCAAATTTTGTTCTTATTTCTGAAACCATTTTTGAAACAGAAGCTAAAACTGAAACTGGTTTCAATCTTGATAATTATCAGCTTGCTAGAGATAGGACTAGAAGAGAGATTATACCTCCTTCTAGATTTGAAGACCCTGACTTTGTTTCTACCTTTACTCATTCTGAACCTTTACAAATATAACCTGAACCTTATGAAGAAGCTATTTCTTCTAAAGAATCTAAACTTTGGCTTGCAACAATGCAAGATGAAATAGATTCACTTTTAAAAAATAAAACTTGGGTTCTTGTTCCTAATCCTGATGCACAGAAACTAATAGACTGTAAATGGATATTTAAAATAAAAGAAGGTGACTCAAAGGAGATAAAACCTAGATATAAAGCTAGACTTGTAGCTAAAGGGTTTTCTCAAAAGGAAGGAATTGACTGTAATGAGATTTTTTCACCTGTAATTAAATATACTTCCATCAGAATTCTGTTTGCATTTGTTGGTCAATACAGTCTTGAATTAGAATAAATGGATGTGAAAATTACATTTTTATATGGCTCTCTTGATGAAACTATAAATATGTGTGTCAACCTAAAGGTTTTGAAAAAACTGGAAAATTTGCATGCTTACTTAAAAATTCCTTGTATGGCTTGAAACAGGCACCTAGACAGTGGTATAAAAGATTTGATACTTTTATACAAAGTTCGAAATTTTTTAAGAGTCAATATGATCCATGCTTCTATTTTAAGTGTCTGAATTCAAGTTATATGTATCTGCTATTATATGTAGATGATATGTTAATTTCCGAATCTGATTTGAATGAAATTGTGTCTCTTAAACAAAACTTAGTGCACAATATAAAATGAAAGACTTAGGTATTTCTAGAAGAATTCTAGGAATGGATATTTTTAGGAATAAAGAAACTGGCCAGTCATTTCAAACTTTCAGTTGATCAATCTCCTAAAACAGTAGAAGAAGAAAATAGGATGATCAATGTGCCTTATCAAAATGATGTTGGATCCGTGATGTATCTTATGGTCTGTACAAGACCTGATATTTCTTTTGCTGTTAGTGTACTTAGTAGATTTATGAGCAAACCAGGTGAAACTCACTGGAAAGCTATGAAATGTTTGTTCAGATATTTGAAAGGTACTTCTAATTTAAGTCTTATTTTTGAGAAACAAAAATTTAATTTCTACCCTAAAGGATTTGTTGATTCTGACTTTGCTTGTAATATAGATAATAGAAAATCTACCTCTGCATATTTCTTTGTTTTAAATGGTACCTGTGTCAGTTGGAAATGTCAATTGCAAAAATTAGTTGCTCTGTCTTCCACAAAACCAGAATACATTGCTGCTACTGATGCTGTGAAAGAATCTATTTGGTTAAGGGGTCTTTCAAAAGAGTTAGGATAGATTTATGAAAATTCAATTAGCATTTGCACAGACAGTCAAAGTGCTTTATACCTTAGTAGAAATCATGTATTTCACAATAGTTCTAAACACATTGATGTCAAATTTCATTTCATTAGGGATGTTCTTGATAAAGGAACAATAAAACTTGAGAAAATTGCTACTGAATGCAATCCTGTAGATGCTGGAACCAAAATTATACATGTTAACAAGTTTAGAGTTGCTTTAAGATTTCTTAACTTTTTAGAATTTTGATACTACCTTGTTTATGTTTTAATGGTGCTGCAAATCCAATTGACGTGGAGTTTGTGAGTACAATTGGACCTAATGCAGCAATCCAAGTTCTGAATTCAAATTTAAAAAGGGGCCCATTTGATGAAGTCCAAATACTGAGCCCAACTTATTGTGCAGCCCACATTAAAAATCCTATTACCCGGGTTCAATCACCTGCTTAATCTCAACCATTGAATCAAACCACCTAATCTGAGTCTTTCATTGATGTTGATACGGGTTATGTCCTTTCAATCCCATAACCCTTCTTCCAGACGTTTCTTTGGATTTTCTCTCTTTGCTTTTGTCTTCTGCGTGGTTTCTGTTGAGAGAAAAAAACTCATTTCTTGCACTGGTTCCATGTGGTTTCTCTAATTCTTTGTACATAATCAGAGTTTATACTTTGTGGTTCTATTACAGTATTAATCTATAATATTATGTGTGGTACTTTGTGGTTTTTGTGCGAGATTTGGTAGTATTTTGAGTTTCGATTCAGATCTGTTTAAGTTATGTAAAACTTCTTTGTATTTTGCGATTTACATTTGAGTAATAAAATCTTTTGAGGTTTTTATGTTTAAATCGCTTTGTGTACTCTTTGTGGTGATTCTGAGGCATAAAACGTAACAGTGTGCATTGTAGGTAACTTTGTAATGATATTATGAAATATAGTTGGACGCCCACCGTAAATTACATTTCCTCGTAATACACATAAACTACTATAAAATATTATTTTAAAAATTATGTATAAATTAAAAGTGTGTATTTAATGTGGACATCAATATTTTTGTCAAGATTATAATAGTATCGACATTGTGTGCCTACTCTTATCGTACAAACTTCTTATAATACTAAAAAGGTATTTTTCAAAAATGGATAATTAGCAAAGGATTATACCCGTTCGTAATTAATGGATTTATTCATTAGTAAAAGTTAAAAACTTTCACCTATGATAATTGGCAATGAAATGTCCACTTGTAACTGTAATATCTCTTTACCAAAGGATATTCTGTGACTAATGTATTCGTTTAACAATTATATATCGCACCTATGGTAAGCAGTAATGGAATTCTTGTTGGTAAACATGATAGCTCTTTTCTAATAAAATATTATGTGAAAGTGTTCCTATATTGTTCACCTTTTGTCATTGGAAACCGAATATTCATTTGTAAAAGGTAAAACCATTACCAATGGGATTTTCATTGGTAAAGTACAAAACATTTACAAACGGCAATTTTATTGGTAAAAGGTAAAACATAAGAAAAACAATTTTACCTGAACATCCTTTGATAAAAGGAAAAAAGATTACCAATGAGATTTTTGTTGGTAAAAGGTAAACCCTAAGAAAACACAATTTTATACCGTCGGATATTCTTTACCAATGAATAATTCCATCAGTAATTAGCAATGGAATTTTCATTGGTAAATGTTATAGCTTTTTACCAACGAATATTTAGTACATAATACAATCGTTTTTTATATTTCACCAACGGAGTATCCATAGATAACGTAAATTAATGTTTTCCCACTTTTACCTACAATAATTCCATATGTGTAATTAATTCATATTAACTATGGACATTTTGTTGCTAATATTAGTCACGTTTGATATTTAAAAAATTCAATCATTCACCTACTGGAAATCTGTAGTTGGAGGGCCATCAATTTTCTCGAAAGTAAAGTGTTCATAAATGTTGTGTTTACGTAAATGTTATGAATACAATTACTCTGTTGGTTTGGTTGCACTTTTACAACGCTTAAGTCATGGGTTCGAATCACATATGCAACGATCATCATATATATATATATATATATATATATATATATATATATATATATATATATCAACATGAATACAATTACTTTGTTGGTTTGGTTGCACTTTTACAACGCTTAATTCATGGGTTCGAATCACATATGCAACGATCATCATTTAGATAAAAATCATATAGAATAGTTGCTTGGGTGGACTATGTCAACTTGGTTTTGGGTTGGGCCATAAGGAACGTGTCCGATTGGTTATTTCCTTTTTCATTTCTTTAATTAAATTCAACATTTATTGATGACACGTGTAGCCATTACCAACGAAAATCCAGTTGGTAAAAATTCTGTGACATTATCAACGAAATTTCAGTTGATAAAATATTGTTTTATTACAAATGAAATTTCAGTAGGTAAAAAGTCGCACCAATTCAAACGAAAATTCGATTAGTAAAAATTACCTACGAAATTTCAGTTGGTAAAAATGGCGCATCATTAACAATGGAGTTTCTGTAACTAAGCGATATATTATTGCCAATCAATATTTCATATGTAACTTTCAAGCACACTCAAAATATTAACAGAGAGAAAGTTGAAAAACTTTCGTAGGTAAAACCCATTAGGAAAGGAATTCAGGGCTTCAGCAAAGGAAAATTTATGCGTGAAGAACCAATTTTTAGTAGTGTTACCCAAAATCATTCCCAAATCGACCATTTTGCACTTCACATTTGGATAATAATAATTTTCAAGTTAAAACTTGAGTTTGCATTAAGATGGAACAAGATATATCTTAAGAACATAGTCTTAACATCTTTATTTTGTCAAAATTATTATTGATTAAACGATGTTTTTAATTTATTAATTCATCAAATACTTTTTGCATACAATTTTAATATATAACTGAAGTTGAGACTGGGATCCAAAAAATGGTCTAAGAGGGTATTGAAATACTTAAAAGCATGTACACATACACGTTATCTATCTTAACCTCTAAGACAATAAGTTACATGTACTAATAAAAAAAATATGAGTGTAAATGTCCCACTTCTTTTTATATACGGAAATATGAGATTCAGACCCATGTGACAATCCAAGGTCCCCCATCGGGAAATAGAACTGACTAATCCTAAGTCGAATGGCCAAAAAATAAAAAATATTCAATGCCACTATTCTTGAACAACTTGTAATTTGGCATTCTTTTCGCGCTATTACGGATATGAAAATAATGGTCAAAATCAGATTAAATTGTCATGTATAACAAATTAAACTATTATATTCAATTCATCTCATATATCAAACGATTTTGAAAGAACCATCGGTATTTTGTTGGTTCATAAGAGTAAACACCAAACTAATCAATGACATCGAGAGCAGAGATATGTTGCTAATTAAGAATCATTTTGATGAATCTATTCCACTACATGAAAGAACAACAAGAAATAAAAATAAAACCACACATGTAACCCAAGTCAAATCGCGAGTTTTTTTTTTTTTAAATCCACTAGTAAGATACTCACGAAAAACATGTAGGGTCATCATTAGAATCATCATACTTGTGGACCATCGAAGAACTGGTCGGATTAACCAAGCAAAGTTAACTACTTTGTTTCTCTATCTAGCTCCGAAAATCCCACATTTTCACTAAAAATTCTTTGATAATTAGCATTCTAATTAATCTTTCGATAATCTGTAAGAAACTCTTTCTTTAACACGAATACTGAGAGTGTGACTTTTTGCCTTCAATATAGACGAGTTCGAAAGAAAGAAATTAATTGAAGGACAAATAAGAGTTTATAAATTGTAGTATGTTCCAAAAATATTTATCTATTTACAGCTCTTTTAGAAGTAGATATAGATATAGATAAATAGTTTATGTTTGGTAATACTATAGCGGTTTATAAACTGATATATTTATATTTTAAGGTAAAATATGTGGTTGAAAAGTGAAGAGAGAAAATGTGTATGGTTAAAAAGTGGTTTGAGAAATTGTGGGGCTTATAAACTGGTATTTGGTTTACCAAACGGATAATGAAATTTGAATGGATAATAACCATTATTAAATTAGAAAATATTATATTAATTATAAAAAGTTGTAATTAAAATAAAATTATTGAAGAATAAATATTATAAATTATTTTCTCCGTATTATTTCCAAAAAAATATTTCTCCACTTGAGATATTTTAAACCTAGTATAGATATAGATATAGATATAGATTATATGATTTTTTCTTAGGATTTGGTTATTAAAAATAAATTTGCATAGTTTAATCAAAAATATATTGTCAATAAGATTAAACCTTTGTTTTGTGTAGATTAAAATTAGGATATGTTCTCTTTCTGTTTCGATTTTCTGTTTTCATTTTAGAAAATGTTTTTTATTTTCTATTTTCAGTGTTATTTTCAAAATTGCTGAAAACGCGTTTGTTTGTTATTTTTGAAAACTAATTTCGAAAATGAAAAGTTGAAAAACACGTTTTGTTCGAACTTTTGCAGAAATATTTTTGCATACTTGTAATTATATTGATTGCGGATAAATTTATAAAAAGATATTTTGTGGATTGTGACAACCTTCTTGATCACAAAAATTGATATTTTGTTTAGCTATTATGAGTTTTGATTTTCTAAATTTGAAGAGTCAAATCTATTCTTTATTTTAAAAAGGTAAACCAAAAATTTTTTTAAAAATTATTACTCCCTCTGCCCCATTTATAAAGGATTATTTGACTTTTCACATAGATAAAAAAAATATATTTAATGTTATTGAAAATGTAATTTTTGTAAAGAAAATTTTCAACTTACCCTTATTAATATCAAAATTATTATTATTGGAAGTAATAAATAGGGTACATTGATAAACAAACAAAATAAATATTTTCTAATAAAGAAACAAGTTTATATAATTGGGACAAGAGAAAAAGGAAATACAATCTATATAAATGGGACGGAGAGAATATTATATACTCTTTAAAAAAAAATTGTATTTTGAGGATTTTTGAATGAGGGAAAAATGTTCTTATTTGGCTATAAATTTTAACTATAAATAATACTAGAATACTATAAATAATAATTTGTAGAAGAAAAAAATTTAGCTATAAATTGTACTAGAAGTGATAATTTGTAAATAATACTAGAAATAAATTTTAGCTGAAAATAATACTAGAAATGATAATTGTTGAATAATACTAGAAATAAATTTTTTTTTTTGGTTACTAGTAATAAATTTTAGCTATAAATAATATTAAAAATGATAATTTGTAAAAGGGAAAAAAGTGGTGTTTGATGAATTAAAAAAAAAAAAAAAGTGAAAACGCGCGTTTTTTGAGTTTTCAAATTTGTAAAGAAAACACGGAAAACATCGAAACTACATTTTCTATTTTCTTTACAAAATATGTTTTCTGTTTTTTTTCGTTTTCATTTTCGAAAACAGAAAACCGTTAGAAAACGACAAAGAGTTACATTTCTTGAGTGAAATATTGTATAGAGGACTTCTAATCAATAGCAGAATCTCTATTTTGATAGTTTCATAGGAAACAAAGTTAGGATGGTAGTATTGTTGTGAACCGTTGATATTCTTAGAATCTATAAACTTTGGCCTCTGCTTCGGAGGTGCTATTAATGGATTTGAGCATTGTTCGTTGTAGATGCTCAACAGGGACATAGGTGGAACCTCCGGGGCTTAGGCAAAAATTATTGCTTGTTTTCTTGTTATTTTTACATTTCTTGCAAACTTATTTTTCGATTCGTGTTTGGGACCAACAATGGTATCGAAGTTGTTAAATTTCTCTTACAAATTTATTTTTGACTTTGTTCTGTAAAGAAATTCGTTCTTTTGACGCTTAGATCACCATATCGTAATTTTCTATAAAAGTTTTGAAGGAAAATGTACCAGATTTGACCAGGCCTAGTTTTAATCTCACGATCTGATTTTGATTTGATTTTTAAAGTGGGAAATCTTTCAAGATTTGAGTCTTTTTAAGTATGATTTGTATAGATCTAAGTTTTTATGGAATATCTGTCCAGATCTAGATTTTTTTGGAACATCTTGGTAAAAATAACATTTATCTTAATTTTGTTGGTGACCGATCTGATTCTGGTGGTGATCCTTGGTATTCTTCTATACAAACTCTCTTCCATTGCAGTCTGGTACCGATTTCTCACTCTCGTTTTCAATATTGTAACTTTTAGGATAGATTCCTGAAAACCTCTCATATATTTTACCTTTGCCTAGGGTTTCTTGAAAAGCCTAGAATTTGAGAGAATTAGGGCTTCAGTTTAAGGAATTTTTTGTATTACAATTCTTCTTTTTGAATAAAAATATTCATTGACTTGTTCAATACTCTGAATTTTTTGAGAAAATTGCAAACTGCAATTTGAGACTTTTTATTCACTTTCTTGTTAAATTGTGGTTCAACATTTTTTATAGCACTTATATCTTCGTCTGACGTTTCTTTTGCATGTAAATAGGTAGTGCAAACTTCATCCACACTTGGGATTATTTTTTTATATCTCCTTGTTTGCAATTGCTCTATATTACTAAACATTACACACTTTATTCTTGCAACATAAGTATTTACACAGTGATTTTGTTCACATTTTGTGATCTGTGTCATATTATCCTATTTCTTGTTACCCTTTTACAGTGCACGCTACTTCACATCACGACCACTAAGATAGGTGTTGAAGTGTGCGATGGAAAAGGAGACTTTTGAATTTGGCACAAAAAGATGAAATCCCTATTGATGCAATTAAAATGTGTTAAAACTATAGATGAAACTTTTCCTGGGGATTTATTTGCAGCCAAGAGAACTGAACAGGATGAAAAGGCTGGGAGTACCCCGTTCTTACACCTTTCTGATTCTGTAGTCAAAGGTGGGTGACGTTGATCAGACCATTTTCTCGTCATCTCAATGTGGGCCTTTGATTTGGAATACACCAGGTCGGTACATCTCGATAACATGGTCGGCCATATTGCCCGACCAATCTCTTTCCCGACCTCATTAATTTATCAGGTATAATTTTTCTCAGGTCAGAATACAAGCTCGAGCTAATCTCCCTCAAAAGGTTGGGCATACCCGGCCTCATCAAATTCTTCATTTGTGACATATTGCGTGGTCAGCCTAACCCGGTCACTTCACGCTAGTTAGCCCGATACCAACGGGACTCTATGTATTCTTCGTTTATGGGCCTTTCCAATGGGTCTCCCTTCTTGGGCCCCTCGAAGGAACAAAATGAGTCATAACCCACGAGAGAACCTCCTGAAAAGGGGGAAAATCATTCTTGTAATAATGGAATTCTTCATAAAAGATAAGTTTATGTCAAAAGGACTCCTTCTTTAACCAAAAAAGGTTATGGGCTTTTTAGCCCTATAAATACAATTCTTTTGATAACAAATCATTCATTCATTATTCTCTACTTTTTTCAGTTAAATATTCTCTCTCTACTTTTCTCATGAAAATTGATTCTCACACCGGAGGGGCGACGAGGAGAATTCTCCTCGCCTTTTTTGTAGGTCATCCAAGGAGAATTCATTGGTTTTTTCCAGCAATCAAGTATCATCAGATCTTGCCACGTCAAGGTTAGGATTTTTTACAGCATCAATTGGCATCGTCTGTGGGAAAAGATACAATCAGCCATGGTTAATAGACGTCAAGCTCGTCCCTCCGCATCCACTGGTCAACCCCTTCCAGCCAATACTTCGGCTGAGGAGGAAAATCCTCCACCTCTTGAATATGTTGGGGAAGAACGAAACCCATAAATCACTCCAAACAATGAACCTGTTAGTCGAAAAGATTTTAAAGAACTTCAGCAGTAGCTCCGCGAACTTCGTCAAGCTCTTCAACAACAGAATAATCATCAAGCGCAACCTGACCCGAACACTCCAGGCACGATTCCCAGGGAAGTTCACAGGCCAGTTAATCCCGTAGCTGACAACTCCCCGGGAATAGGGGGTGCCCATCCCATGACTGAGGGATCTGCCAACTTGACACTGCAAGAGCTCTAAAGAATCATTCAGGAAGGAATTACTTATGGAATACGGCAGAACACACAGGGTCGGACTTCATTCATAAGAAGAACCCCTTTTACTCCTAAAATAACATCATTTCCCTTGCCGGACAGATTTAAATATCCTCGAATAAAGGAATACGATGGAACAACAGATCCAAACAACCAGTTGAACACCTACACTGATGTCATGGACATACAGAATGCTCCCGATCAGATTTTGTGTAAGGCCTTCCCACAAACCTTAACAAATTCAGCTCGAGACTGATTTTCTATAATACCTCCAGGGTCCATCCCTTCCTTAACAAATTCAGCCCCAGACTGGTTTTCTACAATGACTCGATTTAACGCTGAAAGACTTCATATTCCGGATCTTCACATTTCATCAGTTATTTCAGCCCTAACCTTGGCCATTCGAGGTCTGGAATTCAGAATGTCCTTGTCCAAGAATCCACCCTCGAATGTCACGGAGCTTCTCAGAAGATCCGAGAAGTACATAAATATGGAGGAAACATTATTGTCAGTTCGGGCACAGGATCAAGTGCATGGGACATTAGCACAGTCTTCACAATCCGTAAGGCAGGGGAATAAGAGGTCAAGGCAAGAGGATGAAAAGAATTCTTCCCGACCTAACGAGAAGGGAAATAACTATGGGCATCAGAGTTTAACTCCACTAAATGCACCTCGATCCCACATTTTCATAGAAATCAAGGGGCACGAAGACTAGCGTTGGCCCAAGCCTATCAAGGGAAAAATCGATGAAAAGAATCAACATAAGTATTGTGACTTTCACAAGAGCCCGGGTCATACCACGGATGAGTGCATAACATTAAAACAGGAGATAGAAGCCCTCATAAAAAGGGGTTTCCTGGGGCACTACATAAAGAAAGACGATAAAGATCATGGAAAAGGGGAAGAGAAAAATAGATCCGGTGGCACCATAAACTTTATCGTTGGAGGAATAGCATCTAGAGGTGATTCAAATAACACACGCAAGAATTATGCCCGGGCGATCGGGAAGAAAGGTCGGGAGATCATGACCATGAAATTTCAAACAGCAACAACTTCAGTAACGCTGATATGGAAGGAATTTCGTATCCTCATGACGATGTCGTTGTCATCAGTACCACAATCGCAAATTTTGATGTAAGAAGGGTGCTAGTTGACAATGGAAGCGTAGCCAATGTCCTTTCCTTGGAAGCCTTCAACCAGATGCAACTCCCCAGAGATCGGCTTCGAAAGGTCATTACTCCGCTAATTGGCTTTTGTGGAGGAACCGTGAAACCCGAAGGACTAATTGACCTTCCTACTTCACTGGGATCAGAGGAAAAGCAGGTAACAAAGATGACTCCGTTCCAGGTCGTCAAGACCCCTATGGCCTACAATGCTATCTTAGGAAGACCATTTCTAAACAGCTTAAGCTATAGTATCGACATATCATCTGGCAATCAAGTTCCCGACTTCCGCGGGAATAGCGACAGTACAAGGAAATCAATCGGTAGCCAGGAGTTGTTACATTAGCTGTATTGGAAAGGATAAGACAGATCTGATGTCAATTGAATTTCCTGTGGAAGAGAGAATGTTACCAGTAGAGGAGCTGGAAGAAGTTCAAGTCTTAGAAGGATAGAGCTTTACAATTGGGAAGGAACTCCCTAAATTAATGAAGGAAGAGCTGTCACAGTGTTTAAGGAGAAATATTGACATATTCGGATGGAGTGCTGAAGACATGCCCGGGATTGACCCCGCCCTCGTCGAACACAGGCTTAACGTCATGCCCGACAAGAAGCCCATAAAATAGGGAAGAAGACAGTTTGCCACAGAACGGAGACAGATAATAAAAGAAGAAGTGGATAAACTCTTGAAAGCAGGATTCAACAAGGAGGTTAAGTACCCAGAATGACTAGCCAATGTGGTCTTGGTGAAGAAGCCAAATGGCAAGTTGCGAGTTTGTATAGATTTCACAGACTTGAATAAAGCATGTCCAAAAGACAGTTATCCTCTTCCCAGGATCGACAGATTAGTGGATTCCACATTCGGCTATGAGCTTTACAGCTTCCTCGATGCATTCTCGGGTTATCATCAGATTCGGATGGCACAGGAAGATCAGGAAAAAACTTCCTTTATGGCAGATGAAGGAATATATTGCTATAAGGTCATGCCCTTTGGATTGAAGAACGCTGGAACTACTTATCAAAGTTTGGTAAACATGGTCTTCTCTAAACACATCGGGCTGAACATTGAAGTATACGTTGATGACATGGTCGTAAAAAGCTTAAGAAAGAAAGACCACATTGCTGACCTAGAGGACATATTCTGCACACTTAGAGAACATCGAATGAAACTGAATCTCGCCAAGTGTGCCTTCGGAGTAAGCTCGGGAAAGTTTTTGGGATTCATGATCACTCAGAGAGGCATCGAAGTTAACCCAGATAAAATTTTGGCCCTAACATCAATGGAACCTCCCAGAAATATCAGGGAAGTACAGAAGCTTACAAGAAGAGTGGCAGCATTGGGCCGATTTATGTCAAGGGCAGCGGACAAATGCTTTCCCTTCTTCAAAACTCTCAAAGGAAACAAAGACTTCAGATGGGACGAGGAGTGTGAGGTCTCCTTCAGAAAGTTGAAAGAATATTTGGGTACTCCTCCAATATTGGTGAAGCCAAATCTAGGGGACAATCTTCTTTTGTATCTAGCCGTGTCTGATCATGCTGTGAGCGCCGTTTTGGTTAAAGAGGAAGGGAAAGCCCAAAAACCGGTATATTACGTCAGTAAGATGATGTTGGACGCAGAAACCCGATACACATTAGCAGAACAGCTTGCACTTGCCTTGGTTACAGCAGTCGGAAAGTTAAGACCTTACTTTCAAGCCCATGCCATAACTGTCTTCACAAATCAACCTTTAAAGCAGATCTTGCAGAAACTGGACGTCTCTGGTCGTTTACTCAAATGGTCAATCGAGCTTCGGGAATATGACATTGAGTTCAGATCCGGCCTTCTATAAAAGCACAAGTCTTGGTTGACTTCGTCGCCGAACTCACCCTAAGACCTTAGGGGCCAACAGGTCATGACAGGGAAGATGTCACATGGACTTTGCAAGTGGATGGAGCATCGAATGCCGCAAGCTCGGGGGCCGAAATCATACTAAAGAATGATGATGGCACAATGGAAATTCAGTGTGCAATAAGGTTTGATTTCCCAGCAACTAATAATGATGCAGAATATGAAGTTGTTATAACCGAACTTCAAGCAGCTCAACACGTAGGGGTTGAGCACGTCAAAGTCTTAAGTGATTCACAGTTAGTGGTAGAGCAGGTGAAAGGTACTTTTGAAGCAAAAGATGAAAAAATGTCGTCTTACAGAATGATGGTTCTGGACTTGCAGAGGAAGTTCAAGTCTTGCCGCATAGACAAAATTCCAAGGTCCGCCAATCACAAAGCAAATGCTCTGTCAAGATTAACTTTTTCCAATCTTGATCACTTATAGAGAACCGTATTAGTGCGAACTCTTCATGAGCCCAGTATTACACATCAGCTCGATGTTATGGATATTTCAGATCATGAACCCAGTTGGATGGATCCGATCGTTGAGTATTTAACATCAGGAAAGTTTCCGGATGACAAGGCAGAAGCAAGAAGAATCAAAACAAGGGCCCCGAGGTATACCTTATTACAAAATACCTTGTTCCGTCGAAGTTTCACACCAGGGAGCAAGAGCTTTGGTATTGAAGTTGATATGATACGGGTACTATTGGCCAACCATGAAGAAGGACACACTCAATTATGTAAAAGCTTGCGACAAGTGCCAGATTCGCAGCCCGATTGCATCAACCCACTGAAGAACTATCCTCGATTATGTGACAATATCCTTTCGCTCAATGGGGAATCGACATACTTGGGTCATTCCCCATAGGTCGGGGTCAGGTCAAGTTCTTAGCAGTTGCTGTGGAATATTTCACAAAATGGGTGGAAGCAGAACCGCTGGCCGTAATCACAGAACAAAAGTTGGAAGCATTTGTGTGGAAATCAATAATCTACCGTTTTGGTCTTCCTAAGACATTAATCACTGATAACGGGCGTCAATTCGAGTGCCAAGCCTTCAAACTATTCTGCAAGAACCTGGGAATAGAACACAGGTTGACTTCCGTTTCACACCCGCAGAGTAATGGGTTAGCTGAAGTTACGAACAGACTCATCTTGCAGGACTTGAGGACTCGCCTCGACAGTGCCAAGAGTGATTGGCCCGATCTCCTCCCAGAAATACTGTGGACCAACCGAACAACATTCAAAACTGCAACAGGGGAGACTCCACTTCATGCTTGCCTTTGGAATGGAGGCCGCTATCCCAATAGAAGTAACAATTCCGAGCTTCCGTACTATGGCTACGGGATCACCCGACCATATTGAGGGACAGAGAGAAAGTCTGGATCTTCTGGAAGAAGTCAGGGAAAATGCATCACTAAGAATAGCAGCTTATCAACAGGCCATGACCAAGAAGTTCAATATCCGAGTAAAGAAGAGAGAATTCAGAATGGGAGACCTTGTCCTTCGCCGAAGCGAGGCTGCCGATCGTCAACCTGGAAAACTGGGACCTATTTGGGAAGGACCGTACGAAATAATCTGAAAGGTGGGAAATGGCTCATACAACCTCCGCACAATGGATTCAAAACCTCTTCCTCGGCCATGGAATGTGGAGAATTTGAAGCCATACTACAAGTAGTCATGTTTCTGTCAAAGACATCTAGTCGTAGAAAGGTCGGGCCTGCGCTCCCATTTTTATCTTTTTACTTTCGGACTTGCACGTCCATCAATAATCACTAAGGTTGGGCTTGCGTGCCCATATTACTTTCTTTCAGTATTAGGGACGGGTACTCTTTTTCCTTATCCAAATTTTTTCCCACTGGATTTTTCTGGGTATTAATGAGGCCCATCGTTCAGTCCCCTTCAATAAAAGTACTTCTTCCAAAGAATGAGCACCAGAGGACTAAATCTTGAAATGACTTACAAGGTCATCCACGTGACTTTACAAGTTATTTCCCATCAAATAATTTACAATGTCTCATGGTAAAACTTTACAAATTATTCTTCCACAAATAGTTTACAAGGTCTCATGACAAGACGTTACAAATTATTTCCCATCAAATAATTTACAATGTCTCATGGCAAGACTTTACAAATTATTCTTCCACGAATAGTTTACAAGGTCTCATGGCAAGACGTTATAAATTATTTCTCATCAAATAATTTACAATGTCTTATGACAAGACTTTACAAATTATTCTTCCACGAATAGTTTACAAGGTCTCATGGAAAGACGTTACAAATTATTTCCCATCAAATAAATTACAATGTCTCATGACAAGACTTTACAAATTATTCTTCCACGAATAGTTTACAAGGTCTCATGGCAAAAGACATTACAAATTATTTTCCATAATTTACAAAATATAGAGGTCGGTACCACCCAATCTTGTCAAACACTTCTCGCAAGTCTTACTAGTCAATTGACTAAAAGGGTCGGACATACCCGGTCTCACTAGTCAATTGTATTCAACTCAAAGTCTTGATGCTACAAAAAGTTAGGTCCATTCTTATAACTATGATATAAGGTTGTTCATTACACGACCATATAATTATCAAGATACGGAATCAAGATAACTTAATATTTGTAGGCAACTTGCATACTCAGAACAAAATACATGTGAAAGGTGTAAAAATCAAGTTCATTTATGAGGAAAGTTTTACAAAAGTCTTCGGGGCATACCCCGGGCAAAACGGCATAGATTTACATCGAATAATTTACATTGTCTCGTAGCAAGATATTACAAATTATTCCTGCGACTTATAAAAAATCGACAATAGCAAAGAGGTCGGTATTACCCGACCTTATAAAACACTTTTCTCAATTTCGCTAAGTCGAAAGCTCAAACTATTTGGTGAACTGGAAGAAAGGTCGAGCTTCCCCAACCTTATTGTTCAAACATCATCGATTCAAAAATTAAACCTTGAAAATGCGACTAAAAGTCATCCATGCCCGACGAGGTTTTTGTATATATAAATAAATAATACGAGCTTTGACAAAAGATTTCATTAACAAAAACTTGTTACAAAAAGTCCTCGAGGAGGCATACCTCGAGCTATACATCAACAGGTGTAAATTGTTAACTAAAAAGGAGAATTTTTCTATTGGTGGTCAGGGTCGCTGGCCTAGCCGGCCTCATCATCAGAACCAACCTCCACTTCATCTTCCTCCAAGAAAGGAGCAATTTCGAAATCTTTTGTGCCCAAAATTAAACTGAGAGAGCGGGCTCGTGTCGAGGTCGAGTGCATGTATTTTAATCCAAGCCCGGGCTTGCCTCATGCCCTGGGAGTATGACTACAAAGCATAATTGCCTACGGCAAGGTCGTATTCTTCAGATTTCTTGTAAGCCTCGACTGCCTCCACCTTTGCTGCTTCAATCTCTTCCCTGGCTCGGCGAAGATCATCCAAGAGTTTGGCGTTTTCAAATCAAGCAAGGTCCCGGTCTTGGGACATTAGGGCCAAGTTAGATTCCACCTTGGTTAATTTTTATTCAGCGATGTTAGCCCGGGTGGCCTCGTACTGGACAGAATGTACGAGCTGACTTGAAGTCTCCCCTCGCTTGACGCCTTGAGTAAGGAGACCCCGGCCAATACTAAGCATCTGGTCTAGATAAATACTTGTATTATTTTAAGATCAAAATGTAACACTAATAAGTAGGAAGGAGTGGTCTTAAAATTACCTTGACCGCCGCATTTAAAAAATGGTCCACCCCATGTTCAAGCGAGACTTCTTCGAAATATTTTTCCAGAAGCCCGGGGTGGTAACTCTCCTCCAGCTTCTTCCTCAGGTCGGCCAAGGTAGGGCCCTCTAGAGCAACCTCTGGGACTGGGGAAGGTCTAGCACTCTCTTCCCGGGGAGGAGGGCGGCGAGCACCGTGACTGGTCTCGCGTCGAAGAGGAACCTCAGTGTTCCTCCTAGAAGTTTCACCCGACCCAGACTGGGTTTAGCGTGGCCTCTTCTGTGGTCGTAGTCGGACAACCCCACCGTCCTTCCTCTTCTCAGTAGTCGCCCGGGCTCTCTCCTCGGCCGCTTTCCTTAGCCTATCCCGGTCAAAGGCCATTCCTGTAAAGGTCAGAAAAATCCAATTAGACACAAAAAGTTAAGCCGGGAAAGGCGACGTGTTTTAGTGAAAGAATGAAATCAACTATTATTTAATTTACAAGGTCGGGTCCTACCGGGCTCCAAGTCAAGGCCAGCCTAACCTAGGATCTCGTTCGTAGTAAGATCTGAAGCCTCCTCAACCAGAAGTCCGAAATCACACACTCTTATGGCCTTGGCCAAAAGGTCGGCCATCTCTTCTTCCCCTACGTTACCCATCCTTTTAAAATTATCTACTTCCAGTTTTCTAAAGGTTGGCCATAAAATATTCTCACCTTCCCGGGGTTTGATATAAAAAAAAATTTCCTTCCAATATTTCAAGGAAGAGAGGACCCAAGGTACCTCGAACCTTCCCTTCCCGCACAGGTACACAAAACAGTTACATCGGGGTAAAAACTTCAAATCTAAAAGGCATTTACAAAGATTTACAGTGGGCTCGATCCCTAGACTCCTACATAAAACAAAAAATTAAACTAGAATCCTCCACCTGTTTGGAGCGAGCTGCCCGGGGAGAATGCTGGCGGTAAAAAGGAAGTCTACAAAAAAATTGATGTAAGAGAAACCTAAGGCCGGCCACTAACGAGTCATGAAATACCACCGTCTCCGCTTCTCGGCAATGATACGAGACATCATCGTGCTCGGGAACCCAGGAAGTATACCTATCAGAGAGGCCAACCTTCCTCATGTCTGTCTCGACCATGTGTTCTTTCATCCTACTGTTGAACGTTGGTAACTCTAGGTCGGGAGATTCCGGTCCCTCATCAAATTCAGGGTTGTTGTCCACTTCCTCGTCGTCGCTCGACTTATTACCCCCAGAGGGTGGCGGGGGTTGGTAAAATCCTATTGGGTCGACGTCTAGTGCCTCGTCCAGGTTTTCTACCTCCCTAAGATCGGTTATATTCACTTGCCTTGCCATTTTCCTAATAGTAAATTACGAAATAAAAAATAAGGTCGGGAGAGGTCGAGCTTACCTAAAGGTAGTTCTTTGAAGTTTTAGTTCGTGCTAGGCGCTCAAGGATTTGTCTGGTTTTCACTAAAGGTGCAGAGTAAAAAGAATGAGAGGATAGGGACCACGTATATATAGGAGATAAAAGGCGGGAAATTTTTTGAATCCCCACCACTCATCTTTGACACATGGCGGCAATCTAGTAGCATGCTATTAATTATGATACGTAAATCAAAGGAACACAGTTGGCAAAACGCGTCATAAATAAATATGACAGCCGTTGTTCGCTAAAATCGTATACCGCAAGCGCACGGGTCGCGTTCAAGTAATAATGTGGACTTTTTGAGTCCGGGTTGTCGATCCCACGAGGAATGTATACTCAATTACACACTCTAGTTAATTTAATTTTAACAACAAAGTCACACAATAAGTTTTTGGAATTTTTTTTTTTTCTTTTAGTGAAAATAAAGCAAACACAAACTAACTTCAAATTCTAACAACAATAAAAAAAAATGGAATATTAAAAAGTTGGGATTCATGATTTCACTTAAACAACACTTAATTAATTTGCAATTTTGTAAATAAAATTAACTACTTAAGATAGAGAAATATAAGACAATAAACATAAATCAAAATACACAATATTAAAATAAAATAATTATAAATTCAAATACTTGAAAGTAAATAACTCAAAATACATAAACAAACTTAAAATAACTAAGTGAAGTTAAGTAACACCAATCATCCCAACAAAATACTATTTAGCCCAAAATAAAAATTAACTCATAATAAAATCACAACATTTAACCACTAACATAATCATTTCAACAACAAGCTAAACAAAGTGTTAAAACAAGATAATAAAAGAAAAATAACTTGTTCTATTTTCATGAACAACCCAACACAAATCTTTAATTAAACCATAAATAACATGAAAGTTTGAGGAGAAAAGTTAAAAAAAAAAACAACAATGATAAAAATTTCAACAACATTAAGCTTTAATTGAAGGAAAGCAAATAAAAACACAAAAACTTAAAAGATTTGATGCATTAATCAAGAAAAGCTTGAGAGAAAATACAAAAAAAATGGAAAAGAGGCAAGAAAACTTACATGAGCTCCAAATGAGGATTCTAGCTATTTATATCCTCCAAAAATCAACCACAAACCCTAAAAAATGCATTAGATCCGCGAAATTCAGTATAAGGACCGAACCGGGTCGGCCGGGTTGACCCGGTCCGGCCCGGAAGTTTTTTTCATTTTTTTTTTAATTTTACAACCGCGCGATCGCGCAAGGTAAACATCGCGCGATCGCGCGGTGGTTTTTTTTGTAGCTTCCTAGTCTCGGGTCCGTTTTGCGGTCCAAGTCGCGTTCGCGACCTGGTTCGAGCCACGCGATCGCGTGGCTCAGCTGGAGGGTGTTTTTGCAGCTAAGTCCCTTCCGTAATTGTCATTAAGTCCTCCATCTTTTAATCTTGAGCAATTTAGTCCCCAAATTTTCAGATTTCTTTCAAATATGTCCTTCTAAAATTGCACTTTTGGCCCTTCAACTTTTGAAATATTTCAATTTGGTCCCTTGGTTAATTGCGTGGCTTGTCCAAAACTTTCCGGAGGTGACAAAATGGTCCACAAACTTGGATTTTCAGCAGAATCTTCACTCCTTTTGTGGTTTTTGGCCTCAAACTTGGATATTAACCTATTTAAACACAAAATATGCATAAATTAGTAGATATTTGCTCAACATGTTCCAAAATATGCTAATTTAAAGGTATAAAAAGTGTATAAAAATGCACTTAACAGCTGTCAAGAGATATACATGCATTCAAAGATCTGCTGCCGATCTCTGATGCACGGGGGCCAATGATCGGACCATTTTCTCGTCATCTCAATGTGGGCCTTTGATTTGGAATACACTAGGTCGGTACATCTCGATAACATGGTCGGCTATATTGCCTGACCAATCTCTTTCCCGACCTCATTAATTTATCAGGTATAATTTTTCTCAGGTCAAAATACAAGCTCGAGCTAATCTCCCTCAAAAGGTCGGGCATACCCGACCTCATCAAATTCTTCATTTGTGACATGTTGCATGGTTGGCCTTACCCGGTCACTTCACACTAGTCAGCCCGTCACCAATGGGACTCTAGGTATTCTTCGTTTATGGGCCTTGCCAATGGGCCTCCCTTCTTGGGCCCCTCGAAGGAACAAAGGAGTCATAACCCACGAGGGAACCTCCTGAAAAGGGGGAAAATCAGTCCTTGTAATAATGAAATTCTTCATAAAAGGTAAGTTTATGTCAAAATGACTCCTTCTTTAACCAAAAGAGGTTATGGGCTTTTCAGCCCTATAAATACAGTTCTTTTGATAACAAATCATTCATTAATTATTCTCTACGTTTTCCAGTTAAATATTATCTCTCTATTTTTCTCCAAAAAACTGATTTTCACACCGGTGGGGCGACGGGGAGAATCCTTCTCGCCTTTTTTGCAGGTCATCCAAGGAGAATTCATTGATTTTTTCCAGCAATCAAGTATCATCAGATCTTGCCACGTCAATGTTAGGATTTTTTACAGCATCAATAGTGATAAGGCTATTGAACTTTGGAAAATTCTTGAAAAACACTACCTCACTAAAACCCTACCTAATAAATGTTTTCTTTGGAGACAGGTCTTTAGTTTTAAGTTTGATCCTAGTGCTGATGTAGACACAAATATGGACAAATTCGCATGTGTTCGGATACATAGTTTTTTTTTTTGGTTTATAAACTCTATAATTTTCAATACAATTTTTTAAGCACACATCTTTTCTCTCTCCAATTTTTAACCCTCCAACCACCTCGAGATCCACTCGCAACAGTAAAAAAATTGATTTTTAATCTGATTTTGATCCTCCAAACAGTTGCTTCAATGTCAAAACATAAAAACTTACCAACTGTGGTGAGATGTTCACAACTAACCAGAAAGTTGTTGTCTTCTAAATGGCCTAGGTGAGAAACATAAAGAGATGAAGAATGCTTTGGAATATGGTAGAGATGAACCAAATATTAAAATAATTCAAGAATCTGTAATGAATAGGAAACTTGAATTAAAATCTAAGCAAAAAAAGGTTCTTCACATTGAGAATCTGATTGTAAGCTCAAAGAAACCAATCAAACGGACTGTCCATTACACTTAAAGATATAATTGAAATCTGAACCAAGACAAATGTGTTAAAAAATAAGTGGGTTAACAATAATAGCTACAATAATTTCAATAGGGGGAGTAATAAGAAGATTGAAATTCATATTAACTGCTATAAGGTAATTCTACCGCTCACCTTTAAGATAATTTTCATTAGTTTAGTAATTAATTAAATTCTATGTTGTTCTTGTTTTTCAAGGAAAAGTTAGGTGACGTTCTGTTTGTATTTTATTTTGTATTTTTATTTTCGAAAATGTTTTGTGTTTTGTGTTTTCATTTTTGTTTTCAAATTTGCTGAAAACGCATTTGGTTTGTCATTTCTGAAAACTGTTTTTGAAAATGAAAAGCTGGAAAACACGTTCTGTTTGAAATTTTGCAGAACACTATTTAAATTATTTTTAATTAATTTGCTTGCAGAATACTACCAACTCCAACTCAAATTTCATTTCACAATACACTAAAAATATGGTTACATGCAACACACTAATGTGATCTTTAAGGGTCTATATTAACACAGCTTGGTCAGGTTCGGGACTTGAGAAAGCTCTACTTCTTTAAAATCCAGAAAATGCAAGTTCTTTCAAAACCACTAGAGTCTATTTATCATTGCATTTTTTGAAATATAACAACAAGAATTCTTATTTAATTTTTTTTTGTAATGTTGATATTGAATTCAATAAAATTTTATTTAAACTAAGTTCCAAGTTAGGATAATTCTCAAAAAAAAAAAAAAAAAAAAAAAAATTCTTTATTTAGGCTTAGTTCCAAGTTAGGATAATTCTAAAAAAAATAAAAAAAAATAAAAAAAATAAAAACTTTATATTAAACTTAGTTCTAAGTTAAGATAATTCTATAAAAAAAAAAAAAAAAAAAAAAATTCCCAAAACGCGTTTTTCGCGTTTTGGACATTTTTTGTCGAAATACACACAAAACGCCCAAAACGATGTTTCGGGCGTTTTCCGTTTTGTGTACAAATTTTTTTTTTTTGTTTTTCAAAATGCGTTTTCGAAAATGGTAAAGAGAACGCGTTTTTAGCGTTTTCAAAAATAAAAACAGAAAACGACCTCAAAACAGCAAAGAGGGAGCTTAAATTTTGATTTGACACTTTCTTGGAATCGTTTTCCAACATGTACAAGCGATCACAATGCTTGCACGATTCAACCCAAGATTTTTTTTCTTATACCATGCAATCGCAACTACTTTGCCTATGCGATCGCAATGGGTTAAATGTTACCACTGATTTTTATTTTTTTCCCAAAACAAACTCTTTTATTTTCATGTTTATCCAATTGTTTGCGGCTCATAGGGTTTAGAACGTCTCTCCTTCATATAAAATGTATATTTTTCATTCGTAAACGCAATTATTGAATATTTGAGACTATCAATCAAAGTGAGAATTTTCACTTTTCTTTGTTCTTAATTGAACTAAAAAGAACTGGGAGTATAAAAGTTCTTAATCCAAGTATGAACCTATCAGTTAAAGATGTGAGCGACGCAAATGAGAAAACGAGAAAAAGAAATTCACATACAGATGAATTTACAATACTCAAGATATATGCCTTGAAGCAAGGAACTTGAGCAAATTTCTATTGAAATACCCATCGTATACAAAGAATAGAATGGGAAATTGTTCAAACTGAGAAAAATGAAGTAATCAAGAATTGTTTAGGTTTCTATAAGAGGCTTGCCTGGCTTCCACAAAATCCAATACACTTGAAGCATCACCATGTAATACAACTCGGCCATCCTCCATGTAGACAGCACCATCTGCATACTCGAGTTCTTCCAAACGATGGGTCACCCATAATGCTGTAGTTCCTTGAGACGTAGCCAGAGAGCTCTTTACTGCTTCAATAACCCCAAGCTAGCACAAGGTCACAAATACTCTTGTTCAGAAGCGCACAACGTATACTTTGATTCAAAAGAATACACTCTTTTCATTTTTTCTTGTGTGAGTTTGGTGGGGGGTTGTAGAAACTTCAGTATATATGTCGTTTGCATATTTCTGAACACCCACAGTGCCCCCATCCACTCGCAGAAATATAAGCAAATATAAGCAATAATAAATTAATTAATAAGTAAAACTAGAAGAAATTATGAGGTGATAGAAGCATTAATATATTTATCACCTAGTTATATTAATAACAAGTAAATTTGCCAATGCGTGTCATCTAAGATCGTGCAATTCGATTGAACTAGTTCTTTGGCTATGTCTTGGATGGGTTTGTTCGTCCTAGTAGAGTCGCATCTATTTCCTGGAGCGTCCATTCAGAAACAAGGCTAGGTCATTCACTCAAATCTATACTATATATAAAGGGAGAATAGTGAATTAATGTGAATGCAAAATGAATTAGTGTGAATGCAAAATATGGATAGGTATGAATGCAATTATTGTCTTATATATATACTAATATATTTTTTTTTAATAATTTTTAATTTTAATAATTGTGCAAAGATTTTATGATATAATAATTTCTTGATCTTCAATGTTGTTCAATTGTCGTATATTTGATGAGTTAAGATTAAACACATATTTATAGTTTGTTGTGATTTTTGAACGAAAATTGAGAAAATGTTAAATATGTAAGGTAAATACATAAATTATAATAAATATATTTATATTTTGAACAACCATCCATATTTGTACTCATAATATTATATATAACATGATATACAATTAAAAAACTATAGAATTTGCATTTATCATTCAATAAAATTTTCGATAATTTGGATTATTTATGTTGTTTTTAAATTTTAATAATTGTTGTAATAAAAAATTATTTTTGTATCTTTTGTATTTGTATTGACTATGTATAATCATTAAATTTTATGAATGCTTATCTATATTGCGGATAGCAATTTCAGTTCATCATACTGATGAAAATCTATACTATATATAAAAGTAGGATAATTTGACAAAATTTAATTCTTAAATTCTTTATATTTTAGTATTATAGTAAATAATTAATATGATGTTATTGTAATTTGTATATTTTGATAATAATAATAATAATAATAATAATAATTATTATTATTATTATTATTATTATTATTATTATTATTGAATGAAATCAATTAATATTTTTGATTATCAGTATTAAAATTATTATTTAATCATTGATTTTTTTTATTTATGTATTGTTTTTAATATAATAAATCATATGTGTAGCCATCAATAATTAAATTGTGTTTTAATTATTAATAGTCAAATCATTTGTTATCTTTAATATCACAAATCATATTTTCTAAAATATATATTATACATTATTATTAAATATTTTAATAAATTAAGCTTCTGTTCAGCGACTATATTTTTGTTTCGAAGTAAAATGTGTGGTTGAAAAATAGTTTTGAAAAAATATGCGATTAAAAAGTGGATTAACAAAATGTGCTGCTTATAAATAATTTATAGAAAATGTTATTGAATGACGGTTAATATTGAAGAGTTAATGCTTTGATTTTTTTTAGTTAATAATAATAATAGAATGATTAATATTTTTTAATCATTCTTAATTTTAATAATTTTTAAAGATTTAGGGTATAATTCTAGATATAATTTCGTAATCTCCAGCTTTTCTCGGTTGTCGTATCATGATAATCATGAGATTTTAAAAATTATTATTTTGACTACTTATTTTTGCAAATAAAGTTTTATTGGTTAAATTCAAATATTTTGACTATTTCTTTTTTAATTATTGTAATTAATTTTTTGAATAAAAATTAAAAAGTATGTTAAATACAATAGGCAAATGTATACGTTATGAGAAATATGTTAATACATTTCACATGCATCAATATTCGTGCACATAATGTTACATAAAATGTGATATACCATTAAAAAACTACTAAATTTACATTTTCAATGAAGTTATTAATAATTCATAAAAATTATAGAAATCTCTAATAATTTATTATTTAAATAAATAAATTGACGTTTACTATTCAAAGAATTTTTTAATAATTTGAAGTACTTATGTTATTTTCTAATAATTATTGTAATAGAGAATTCTTTTTTATGCATTTATATATGTTGATTATGTATAAACACTAAAATTTTATGAATATTTATTGAAATCGATATTACGGATAATAATTTTCGTGCATCGCACGGGTGAAATACTAGTGATTGTAATATTTGAACAGTTGACCAAAAATGTTGCCTCACTGGAGAGGAAACCTGAGTTCAGGCTGCTCTTCTTTTCATGGGGCAGTTTCTTTAAAAACACTAGAAAGGCCAGTAAGGTTGTGCATTCAATTATATTCATCTCTCTCTCTCTCTCTCTCTCTTTTCCAGAGTTAGCAACAGCCTTTAAGATCATTCAAATGTTTTTCTCCTTTCTTGAGGTTTTACCTTTTGAGAATTTGCAACTTAATTCCATGTATTGATCAAGATATTTTATGTTGCTGAGCATTCAATTATTTTCATCTATATTTTTTTACAATTCTACTGCATGTACTTATAATTTAACATACATGTTGACATATTGCATGGTTGGCACAATCATAATAATTCAAACATCACATCAATTTTTAAATCAACGTTCACAAACTTGCCAACTCATTTTTTTTGTCATCCTTTTTGTCATCCTCTAAGTACAACTAGCATTTTTGATTTTTTTATCCCCCAGAGTAAACAACAGCATTTAGCGTCATTAAAATCTTTTTCCCCTTTTCTTGAGATTTTACTTTTTGAGAATTTGCAACTTAATTCCATGTATAGATCAATATATTTTATGTTGTTAAATACAAGTGTATTATTGGAATATACTTTTAGATAAACACAAATGAAGAATTACTTTGAGCTGCATGCCCGGCATTTTGACCACACAAATTGTTCATGTTCACCCTTTCTAATGGTTTCCTTCCAAATTTCCAATATTCCAAGAATATCATATTTGATATATATTTTCACCCTTGAAGCATACCCTCAACTCTAATAAATCAAGATCCAGGAACCATACAAGGCGGGCCATGTCCTATTTCCCCACAAAATCATTAAAAAAAAATTAGTAAATACAACAAATTACCTCATTCTTTCAGGTAAAAGTCAAATACAATTACATGTAACGCAGACAGAATTTAGGTTAACTAGTGTTGCAGTAAATCTGTACTTGTTAAGAAATCAATTTGAATGTGCAAATCACCTTGCCCGTCCCCCAACCCACAAAATCAGATGGGACATACTTCATTATCTTTTCTCGGTCAAGAAATTATGTCCAGAAAACTCGAAAGTAAATTAGTAATACCTGATCATTTTCATCCAAAAACGTTGTGAGTTCATCTAGTAACAATACTTTGCAAGCTTCTGCCAGAGCCCCAGCAATAGCAACTCGTTGTTTCTGACCACCACTAAGAGTTTGAACCGGTCTCTAAGAAAGGCAACAAAAGGTGAATGTAAGCGCAATATCCAATTCATGACACACATTTTAAATCCGAATGTATATGGTGGTTGTCATACTCGCAAATATTCATACATGCCTACAGCATCCAAAGCTTTAGCCACTCTAGAAGTAACCTCATCGTGACTTATATTACACTTGCCAAGACCAAATGCTACATCTGCTTCCACCGTGGGCATCACTACCTGGAAAACGAAAAGTCATGTCTCCTACAGTTTTTATCCTAGTAATCATTACTGTCTAACCCAAAATATCTTTCAGTGTGACGATATGATAAAATGAGGCATTTTACATAAATATGGTAATAGGAAAACATATTTTTTTGAAGACAATCGTAAAGTTCACCATTGAAAGATAGTCTTTCCCACTTTTTCATCATTATAAGACATTAAAACATAATAAGTCTTCTTTATATAAGTGAAGCAGAGCGATTTAGATACATATATGTAAATGTGCTATGTTTCCTTTATCTGTTCCTTTTTGACATTTGGCAGTCTTATCTTTCCATAGCCATAGGGGCGGTCTGTTCAAAACTCAAAGTTTCCACAGATGCTCATCGTTTCTAACTAACCATTTTATATCCAACAACATAGCCAATAATCTGCTGAAAAGTTAAAATTCAGCTCAATATTAACTATCGCAATGGCCAATAATCAGAAAGATATGCTAGCCTTGTCTACCTATCCAAGTTATAAATTCATGAAAAGGATCATTAGAACATTAATCGATGTCGGCATTATTATGACTATGCACAGCTAGCCAAATTTCATGTCCCAATACCTAATACTAATTATGCAGTCATGTTATGGAAATTACAGTCTACATGTTAACTTACTTCACTATAATTCTTATTACAATCAATTTTTTTTTACTTGACTGAAAATCACGGTTACCTATTCAATACACAACTGAGAATATATATATATATATATATATATATATATATATATATATATAGAATGCCCAAAATTTATCTGAGGAAGTGTGAAATATTCCATACATTTTAGAATCCATAGATGAGTGAATAAATGAATCAGTAAAACAAATAATCACGACTGTAGGGAGTTTTCTCCACTACGCACACAAAAAGAATCATATATATCCATCCGTCCGTCAGTTTCACCGTCAGCTCCATCTCCTCTTGCCTGTTCTTCCCTTTATCATCATTGCCTCCTCTCTTCTTGCCTTAAATAATCCTAATGTTTGGGACTGCTTATTGGGCCTAGAGATGAGAAGCCACAGGACAACATTCGATTCTCTACTAAGAGTTGTTAAAAGAAAAGGACAATGGAGTAATTCCTATAATCAGATCACACCATGATAAAGCAGTATGCTATGCTGTGTTTGATACAGTCATTTTCCATGGAAAATGAGATTTTCCATTGGAAAATGAAAATGTACTGTTTGATTGCAATTTTGTAGGCTGGAAAATATTTTGTCTTATCTCGATTTACTTGATTTACCTTGAAAATAAGGAAAATATTTTCTTTGAGTTTAAATGAGAATTCATTTTCCACCTTGCATGGAAAATATTTTTCGCTTCGTTTGGTTCTAATTTTTGTTGTTAATTAACTTATTTTATTCCAGAAATAAAATTATTATTATCAAGTACAAATGTGTGAAAAAAAACATTTAATTTTTTTTTATTACAATAGCTAAATTTTACTTTATTTGCCAAAGAAAATAGTGTCAATTTAACAACAAAACTTAGAAAATTATCCACTTTTTCAAATTAATACAATCAAACACTTCCAAATGATATTTTCACGAAAATAATTTCCAACAATTCAATTTCAGGAAATTATTTTATTTCCACTCATTTCAATCTTTTCAATCAAACACAGCCTAAGTTTAAAAAAAAAATTAAAAAAAAAATTAATAAATAAATAATAATAATAATAATAATAATAATAATAATAATAATAATAATAATAATAATAATAATAATAATAATAATAATAATAATAATAATAAAAAAAATAACCTGATGATCAGGGTTCTGAAATACGAAACTCCTAGGCTTTTCAACACGCAAAAATCCGCCATTTGGATTCAGTAAACCAGCCAAAATCTGTAGAATTCCAAAAACAACAAACAAAAATATAAAAATATAACAAAAAGAAAGAATGCACTCTCAGCCAGAGAAAGGTACAAGCAATCAATGCACACTGCAACAAAACCCTGTAACACCCAAAAGTTTGTATATGATCTTTAAATTGGAAATAATATCAAAACATTTCAAATTAACAACAATAATTGAAACTAGAAGTATATAGTATGTACATATATATACTTTGAGGAGGGTGGATTTTCCGCAGCCATTGGGGCCAAGAAGCATCCAGAACTGTCCAGAGGGGATGCTGAGCGAGCAATCTTTGAGGATAGGAACAACTTTTCCATGCCGAGATGTGACTGAGAAGCTTAGATTCCGACAGTCTACCGCCGTATTATCGGCTGTGGTGCCTCCATTGTTCCTGGCGGAGTAAGAGTGGAGGAGTGGGAGGGCGGGGGATTGGATTGCAGCGGCGGGAATCATTTTGGCAATAACTCTACACTAACCATAAGCTTGACATAAGCTTCACACAACCTATCAGATATGACCAATATGCCCTTGATTTGTATAAAATTTAAGAAAAATGCTATTTGAACCTCAGGTTTGCCCCCAAACTTGTCATCCCACTCACATGGTGCAGGTCCCACCCCTCATGTGAGTGGGATGGCAAGCTTGGGGACAAGTCTGGGGACACTGTAGCATTGTTGAAAATTTAAATCATGTCACAACGCAACCTATGAGATATGACCAATATACCCTTAATTTGTATAAAATTTAAATCATAAGTCACAACCTACTGATTAGGCAAAACGCAGCGTTTTCTCTACTCCCAAATCACATTTCTTTCGCCCTGCTCTCTCTGCCTTCTCCCAGATTTGTCATTCTTCTCCCTCCTAGCTTCTGTGGCGAAAGATGATCGGGACGACGTCAAATATCCACTGAGCAGTGATCGGACAACTCATTTGCAGAACCCAAATCCATCATCTTCGGCCATTAACTTACCGGCAACCCTTGTCGAAATTTTCAGGGAAGTAGCAGCAGCAGCAATTTTCGGGTATCATTTAGTCTTTTTCGTAGACAGAAACACAATGTTCATGGTTTTGGTTTTGATACTTAGCCTCTGTTTGCTAAAAGTTTTTTGTTTAAAAACATGTTTTTTTATGTTTTCTAGGTAAAATATGTGGTTGAAAAATAGAGAGAGAAAATGTGTGTGGTTAAAAAGCGATTTCGAAAATTGTGCATGAAAAAACATGTTTAAAAATATGTTTACCAAACGGTACCTTATTCTACCAGATACGCTGTTTTATATTTTATCGATTTCATGAAATTTTTGTTATGGATATTATTGTAATGTTTATAGTATTTTTTTAAGTTTCTTTTCTTTCTTTGTGCGTATATTAATTCATGACTTCCAATTTTTTCACTTCAGAATCAGTTTAGGTTGAATCTTTTAGAAATTTGGACTAAAGAAGTGGATAACCATGCCTTCGGCTTCTAGTTGTTGTGGACTGGTAGTGTTCCGTTGGGTTATTTCTTAGTTTGATTTCATTTTGTGAGATTTCGTCCTCCTTATTTATCAATTGTGAAGCATTGTTTCTGTATATGAATGTTTATTTACTACTGTGATGGAAATATTCCCTAAGTTTTATGAATGAAAGTCGTTCTAAATTTGATTTACATATCATTACATTGGAGTTTATTGTGATTGTGTAGTTGCCGGATTTGAAGATGGGTGGAGGATATGGAGCAAGAGGACCTAACGATGGACCATGTCATAGTTGTAGGAAGTGGGGACACTGGTTGGATGAATGCCCAACTAAGCAAAGGTGTCCATGGTGCTGGCAGAGTTATGTTAGATGGCTAGTGGCGGGGAATTTGTCACAGCACAAAGAAAAGTCATTTTTTAATTGCAACAAGAAGAACTGCAGATACTTTTGTTGGGAAGAAACAAAGTTAGTTGGACTTCGTTCGGGTGTTTGGGATGAAGGGCAATCAAGCGAAGTTCATTCGGAGGGTATTGATCAAGGAAAGACAACCGGAGTTCGTTTGGGTGATGTCACTGCCTCCAACTATGCAATTGATGAGCTTTCTCACCTTTTGAGAACGAGCGCACGAATATCAAAAGAAGAGGAAGTGGAGATATCGCTAATGACAATTCACGGGAACAAGAAGAAGTGAAAGGCTAATCTCTTATGTTAGATGTTATGTGTTGTTTTTAGATTTCCTTTTCTAGCAAATTATTGTACCAGCATAGGCTAACTTTGGTAGGAAAATGTTGTTGTTCACAAAACTGTTATGTATCATTCTGTAAGACTTGTTCCCTTTAATTAGCATCCTGTTATGTAGCATTAAGACTTGTGACATTAATATAGCATCCTGTTATTCATCCAGACTTGTTCGCTTTATATAGCACATCCTGTTATATAGCATCATGTCAATTCATTGCAATCCTATGACATAACATATACACATGACACAATAAAGGGAAATTACAGTTGCTATTGATACATAAATACTAAATCATCTGTAAAATTCCCAAATGTGCACTTCGACCATATCGATTTTGTAATCGAAAATACAAAATGGCATCATAAAAATTCCAATGACTGTGCTATATTTCGACCAAAAGACTTGATAACAAAAAATTTAAACATTCCAATGACAATGCTATTCTTTTTGTGCAATAGTCTCCATCACACTTGCAATTTGATTGTCATCTATATTGTCCCGAATATTTCTCTTCCTCTTACTTGTGGTAGATGTAACCTGTGAACACAATAAAATTGAACTAAATTAAAAAGTTGAACTACATTAGATATTGAACTAAAGTTGAACTAAAGTAGAACTAAACTATGGATAAAACATACCTTGATTTTCTTACTACTTTTCTCCAATGGCCCTTTCTGTCGGTTCTTTCTAGGAGCTCACTTTCTTTTCGAGCACTTAGGATCAAATATTGGACTTAAGTGGTTAGGCACGTCATCTCCAATGGAAGGGACAGTAGGCGCACTAATGGGAATAATGTTGGATGAATGTGTTAATTGATTTTCGATACACTCCAATAACTCCCGTGTTCTTATTTCATCACTGACAACTGCATCGGATAGCCTAGCAAATGTATTGCACAATTGATCATATCTGACTTGTTCAGCTGAACTCACCCAGCCGTCGTAGTTGATCTCCAATCTAGTGTATGATCTATGTACATCTCTTCTCCACCTTCGTAAGACATACCTTTCAGGAAAAATTCTCACACCATTTCGCATCAATACTGAGATTGCATGTCTACAAATAATTCCTCTAAACTCAAATAGATGACAACTACAAACAACATGAGAATTCTCTTTGTCAAAGGTAACCACAAAATTCTTTCTCCTCTCTACTCCGTTTATTGTAGTATCTTCTTCCACATCAAACGTAGTTCCATCCCCAACGGACACAAGATCACAATACACTTTTCCAGTCAGCTCCATCTGAAATTCTTTGAATTTATGAATTGTGTACACATCTTGAATTTGCTTCTCCATTACGTATGTTGTAACACAAGGAACCATCTGTGTATGTGATTTGACATCCGCTTGGAACTCTTTCTCCACTTTACTCCTTAGAGCCCGCTCATACTATTCAACGAACTGCTTCAAACTTGTTTTTGAATGAACATACCCATCGAAAAAAGCATTGATACTCTCACTACGCTGCGTTGTCGACATTCCAGCCTAAAAACTGGTTCTGAGATAACAAGGTACCCAACGGCCTCTTTCACTGTATAGACCAGACAACCAATTGTTGCTACGAAGTCCATACATATCAAGCATTTCATTCCAATGACGGTCAAATTCCTCAGGTTCTTTAGAGTCATACACAACCTCGTGCACAACAGATAAATGGCACCTTTCTGAGTGTGGCCCCCAGATTTCTCAAGTAACTTCTTTAGAATATGCCACAAACACCATCTGTGTTTTGCATTCGAAAACACAATGCTAATTGCATTTTGCATTGTATGATCCTGATCAGTAATTATACCTCGTGGTGCATGGCCCTGCATGCAATCAAGCCATGCCCTGAAAAGCCAAGAAAAAGTCTCAGTATCCTCACTCGATACCAAACCACATCCAATTAGTGTAGATTGCCCGTGGTGGTTCACCCCTACAAATGGAGCAAAAGGCATGTCATATTTGTTGGTGAGATAAGTGGTATCAAATGTGATAACATCTCCAAACTCCTTATATGCATGGCAACACCTATTATCAGCCCAAAATATGTTCCTCAAACGCGACTCCTCATCTAAATCAACACTAAAGAAAAAAACCCGGACAATTCGCCTGCATTTTTGAGAAGTAGGCTTGAATTGCAACTGCATCACCTTCCCCAAGTCTCAAATGCCGAACACGATCCACGTAGTTTCTGCAATCCTTTTCATTAAATGTGAGATGATCATATCCACCAGCTTCTACAACAGAAGAGTTGAAACTCTTGTGTAAAGGGATTCCAGCTATGTCATTAACTTCAAGCTTCCGCTTGATATTATCAGTTAACAGTCTATTACATCTGAACATTCTTGATCGAGAAGGACTGATGCTGTGATTGTGGTCTAAATGGACTACAGTAACACGCCATGTGCCTGAGGCATCTGAGCAAGCTGTCATCTTAGCCTTGCACCCTATTTGCATAGTTGGGTGAGGCTTCAAATAGTTTTGAGCAGTACTAGATCGATTCCCTTCTCGACTACAAACAAATGTTACACTCCTCAATAATCCATCTGGGCCTTTTCTCGAATTCCTTCGCCTAATAGGAAACCCCACTTTGAGAGCATACTCCAAGTAATATGCATACGCCTCGTCATCGCTACCAAACTTCTTCCCAACTTCAGGCACACACTCAATACCCTTGACTGGTAGTTCATCATTCAGTCCAACACAATTCTTGGGTGGTATCTCATTTATTACCCGCACATTCATCAACATACTCAATAGCATCTGCTGTAAGTTCATCATTCACTATAACACAATTTTCAGGTAGTAACTCATCAATAACCCCACATTCATCAACTCCAGTCACACACTCAATAGCCTCTGTTGTGAGTTCATCATTCAATGCAACACAATTTTCAGGTAGTAGCTCATTTAGCCCCACAAACTCATCAATCACAAGAAGTTCATTGTCAACTTTGGATGAAAAAAATTCATTCCCTACACATTTTTCCAACAGTAGTGACTAACATTGTGGATAAAAATCGAAAAAAAAAATGAAATTCTTGGCCGTTTCATGTGACTGCTACCAGTTCCAAATTCATTAAATGACCAATTTATAGTCTAGGAAATTAACAAAGTAAGGTGATGGTTGTGATGAAAAATAGATGTAGGAAATTATCATACCCAGATACGCCATTGTTAGTTTCGATCGGAAAATGTAGTCTTACTTTTGGAGATGGCGGAGTTAGACATTTTTACAACCGTTTGCCGGAGAACATTAACTTTCGGGTCGGTGGTGGAGCTAGCACGTTTTCGCAACCTTTTTCGCTGGTGAAACCATGGAGCTAATGGTTGGTGTCTGGTGGAGCTACAAAACTTCTTGCCAAAAAAATGGAGGAGCAACTCGGTTGTGGAAGATGGTAGTGTTGGATGGAAAGACAGAGATCAACAGGGGAGGGAGGGAGACGAAGGCAGTTATTGTTTTGGAATGGTTTGTGTAAACTGTACACTACAATCTGGGAACCGAAATATGGCACGTCTAATCTAAAAAATATGGCACGTCTAATCTAAAATAAAATATAATATCAATATTGCGAGAAATTAGGTTGTGTGAAGCTTATGGTTAGTGTAGACTTATTGTCATTTTGGATAGGCCCGAGCGCTCTACCAATACTTTGTCTAGTCTAGAGACCTAAAGCGTTGGAAGCTTCCGAGAATAGTTTCTTGAGATTTAGAAAAGTGTTATTCGCAATCCCAACTGTCTTCACTTGTCCTGTCCTGTATCTTGGTAAAAGATGTAAATTGCTGGATGTGCTTTAAGTAATGCAGGGTTGAGAACTTTCCCTTTAACTCTGCTTGCCAAGGGTCTTTTTCATTTTTCAGGAATCGAACCCTCACCTTTTTACTGTGAGCGAGGCTGAGTTTTTCCAGCTAGTGATGGCAACGGAGCAGGTTCGGGTCGAGGACCCAACCCAACCTCGTGCCTCAACCCGTCAACTCGCGAGGGGGTTTTTTCGCCTCATTGTCAATTCGAGGCGGTTAGGGTATTTTCGCCATCTCATTCCCACCTTCACCTTTCACCACTTGAGCTATGCCTTGGAGGTTTCTTGAAATTTAGAGCATCTCCAATATGTTCTCTAAACATATATTATTTATTTTGAAGAATCAATCCTTAAAAGTTCACTTCAATAAACTCTCTAAGTTAACATTTTAATTTCGAGATTGGAGTCAAACTCACTCTTTATTATTAAATACATTCAAAATGTTCCAATTTTCAATGTTCCTATATTAGCTTTCTTTATTACTCCCTCCGTCCCAAAAAGATAGTCTTTTATATTATTTTAGTCTGTCCCAAAAAGATAGTCTTGTTTCCATATTGAGTACCTATTAAACTTTTCATTTTCACATATACCTTTATTTAATGTATCTTGGTACAATACATACCAACTACTTATCTATTACATTTTCAATTTTTTTGTGGGAAAAGAAATGAGTCCACTTAAAGCAATAATAAGGGATAAATGGCATAAATAGAAAATATTGATGAAATTTAATACTCTAACTATACTAACTATCATTTCTTAATCCGTGTGAAAATAACCGTATGACTATCTTTTTAGAACAGAAGGAGTACATATTTGATATATTTAGTCATTCATTTTTAAAAAAATAAATATCAACTTAAAATAAAGAAGGATAATAAATATTTTTATGAAAAAGTAAAATAAAGAGCAAAAAATTAAGAGTTTATTGGAGCTTGTAAAAATTTTTGCTATTTAAATATAAAGATGCTCTCTATTATGTAGAATGTGCTCTTTAAATATAAAGAGTCTAGTGCAGATGCTCTAGTCAATGGGTAAAAATTGTATTTGTATTTAAGCAAGTGTTTGGTAAATTATTTATAAATTGGTTTATAAATTACATAATTTCTCAAATAACTTTTTAACCACACACATTTTCTATTTTCAATTTTCAACCACACATTTTACTAAGGGTGGACTTTTTTCGATTCGATTCAGTTATTGAAGGAACTAAAACGGAAGTGAAACTCTTAGTTCAATTTCGGTTTGGTTCCTTTAATAACAAGGATCAAACAATTTCGATTTGTTCAGTTCCTATTAAAAAAACTAAAATTTGATGCAAATACAAAAAAAAATATCTAATTATTTACAAGCACCAAAGCTAAATAGAGTCAAATAGAGCATTCAAAATATATCAATAAAACTTGTTAAACTTAAGCTTCAAATTGAAAGAAAAAATAACCAAATAATCATAATATAAATATATGATACAACAATATTGAATGACAAATTTAAAGTGAAATATTTCTTCAAAATAAATCAATAAATCTTTTTAAACATTAAATTTCACGTTAAGTGTGAATAGTAGTTGATCGGTATATTTTTTGGTCATTCCATTATCAGAATATTACTTTTTATATTTATGCTTGATGCCCAAGGTCATACTTTGGGCCGACTTCTTCTATAGCTCGAGGTCATACTTTGGGCCGATCTCATTTACAAATATCAGCATAAATCCCGAACTATGTATAAAGCACGGTTTTATTAAATGATTGATATCAAGGTCGTGAAAATGGCCAACATATTCCTTCTGGGCAAGCACGACCTCGACATATGGGTCCATCTATTCATAAAGGCGTCATGATCTTGTAATGGGCTGGACCTAACCCTAAAACACGTTAATGGGCTTTGTCTTGGGCCTTACATCCTAGGAAATCAAGGTAATAATGTAATTAAACTCTCTTTACCTAAAAGAGAATCCAATTCACTTAAGGAGTGTTCCTATATAAGGTAACTTCTTTCAGTTAAGAATTCCTTTCCTACTAAGATGAGGAGGCTTGTTCTGAGTCTTATAAATACTAAATAGGTCTCCTTCGCTCATAATTAAGGACAAAACCAATATTCATATTTTTCATAAGTTCTAGAATATTCTCTATAATATTCTCCTTCTCCAGAGAACTAATTCTTACACCGGGGGGCGACGAGGGCATCCCTGGTTACCTTTTTTGCAGGTTTCTTGAAGAGAAAGAAGGGAATTCTGGATACGCTGGCAGGAAAAATAATGATAGTATCGCTGGGTATAAGCTTAACAGGCTGATGAATTTGGCAGTGGCTTCACCGAAGATGCAGCTAGATCCTCACAATTTGAGTCCCCTATTTATGGTTCCACATGGGCTGAGTCCTTATGGATTACTTAATTCACCTGGGTTTTTGTCCCCACTTCAAAGTCTATTTGGAATGGCCCTCCTTTCTCCATTAACAATTGGGGCAAATTTATATGGCATACAGATTGATCAACACCAACGATCGAAGAGACTAAAAGCCATCGAGCAATCATAACCTATGCACCGCTTGGACTACATCGAGTGAAAAGGGGGAGTGATTTTTGGTCATTTATGTCATCTAGGCTTTATCTCCCGTGTTGAATGTTCTAGGACAGAAGGGATAGTTGGTTTTTCTCTTCATCAATATGCCACCAAAAAATTCTTGAACCAAATTAGCACGCCCCAGCAATACCTTGACACACAATTATTATCAAAATCTTCAATGTATTCTAACCGGGTTTCTTGCATTAGATTGGCACACGTGGAACAATTGCTCGTTTTTTTCAGTTCGACAGAGATTTCATCCAATTTTTGAAAAAGGATTGAAAGTCGAAAAATTATCCGAGGCCTCCTCTCTGCACCGGATATCTGGATCAATTGGAGTTCCTAGTCATTGGATTGCCTTGTTTCTCATCTTTTGGAAAATGATTAAAACTTGTTCCAACAAGCTGCTACTTAGGATGATCTCGAGACCCCCCCTCCCCTAGATGGAAACTGTAGCGATCGAGATTTTTCGTAACTTATTTAAATAAATATTTTATTTTAAAAATCGTGTCGCTACATTTTGCCCATTTATTTATTTGTTTAAAACACGTGAGCATCTAGCCAATGAAGTGAAGTTAAATTTAATCTTAACCAAAATCCAAATTTTATTTAATGATGTCCCTAGTCCATTTTTTTTATTTTTATTTTAAAGTCCAATTTTCAATAAGTTAAATTCAAATTTATTTTTAGATCCAAACTATGTTAACCCAATCCAACTTCTTAAGCCCAATTGGTATTATCCATCATTCAAGCTAACCAATAAATTTCTTGGCCCAACCAATTCAGGGGCTCCTTCTTTCCCAAGTATTTCCTTACACAACCGATACTCACTTCCATAATTCTCACAATTTTCCCTAATCAAAGATTTACCCTAACCTACCAAAGATAAATCATCAACCAATGTATATTTCCCCACTCCCACAATTGTTCACGAACCACACTGAACAAATGCATATTCGCTGGGTAAGCACTCGACACCCACACTGCATCCCAAATCAAAGCAATTTCCGAACTCCACAATCCGAACTTCACGACCACCACACATACTCACATGGTTAGCATCTTCATTGTACTCCCAAAAGCCTCGAACCACAACTACAATCTGCAAGTTTCAAACTTCACACGCACAAATTCAGATTCAAACATTCAAAACCCATCACAACCACCATAGCCGAACCAAAATCAAACAACCAGTAGCCCGAGCCTCAACCATATCACAGCATGCCTCAACCCCCATGAGCCGAACCAAATTTCACAGCTACCCACATCTGTAGCCACCAAGTCCGCTACCTCCATCGTCCCCTCCCAAACTAAAAAAAAAAAAAAGAATTAGACATAACCCAAAAATCAAAGAAAAAACCTACCAACTACCTTACCTCAACCACTAACTGTTTGGTCGGATTCTTTGTCAGAAAGCCCATAACCAAATTTCAGTTTCACACAAAATCGAGCCATTCCAGATTCTTTTCACAACCCCCCTACCTACCTCTGTCCCTGCCAAGTGATGGCAGCACTACTGCTGTCAGCGCGGTGCAAGGACGCCCTCTACTGGCGATGGACCCTCTCTCTCTCTCTCTCTCTCTCTCTCTCTCTCTCTCTCTCTCTCTCTCTCTCTCTCTCTCTCTCCGTGTCTCGTTTGGAAAAGAGAGAAGAGATTTTGTTATTTAAATTCTGATTTTGATAAATTGTCCCGTGAACCCCTATTTTTAATAGTTTGTTGTTTCAGTCCCTCAAGTTTCAAAATAATTTAATTCGGTCCCTACAGTTTTAAAATAATTTATTCTAGTTCCTAGATTATGTTTCCAGCCTAAAGATTTCTAAGTCTTATGAGTCGGTCCTTTCATTTTAAATCATCTTTAATTTAGTACCTAATTCCAATTCCATTATTGCACGAATAATCCCTACTTTTCCAATTTTCACGATTTATTCTGTAAAGTTCTTAAAGCTCTGTTTTCTTTTACACAAATCTACTTTAAAGCTTTCTTTATCCAAAAGTCTAATATTAGTCATTTACTTATAGGGCTAGACAAGGCGCAAAAGAATTAGAAAGTTTTATTCCGTTTGTTCAATACTCGAGAAATAAGGTAGACTCTTATTTACAAATTTATGTTTTTCAAAAGTGCGCATCAATGATTATTTGGATTATAAGTTTAGCATGTATGATTGTGTTCATAAGAATTACTTACGTTCTAAGCATGAGACTATGTTACGAGAATTTATTTGCTTAAATACATGAGGCTTGAACTTGTATTTATTTACTTGTTCATAAGAATACTGGTGATCGTTAGACATCTGAGACTTGAATATCATGATTATGTGTTTTAATTTATAATATTAAATTATTATTGTGCGCGAGTCTACTGAGTATTTCTTTGAAAGACTCACGTTTTCCAAAACCAAATTTGCAGATGATGGAGTTGGCGGCGAGGCGTACGATGGTGGCTATTAATAAGTCTCTAAAATGTTCTATTTCAAATAACAAATTTATTTGTTTTTTTGTAAAGTTATTTTCCATACTCAAACTGTTGAAATGACAAATTTATTTTATTGTGTTCAAGTTTCATTCATGTTCAAATCTTTGGACCGTTTGAGTCAAGTTTATAAAATTATGTGAATTGAGATTTCAGTTATTAAATTTATTTTCCGCTCAATTATTATTTTCAAATTTAATTTGAGATGATGAAGTGACTTTTCGGGTATTTAGAACTCGGGTCATTACAAGTGGTATCAGAGCGGGTCTATGTTTCTGTAGACTCAAATTTTCAAAAAAAAAATATTTAATGAAAATTGCCACTGCCATCGCCCGGTAAAGAAAGTATATTTAGAAATGATAAATTATTTTGGATACATGAGATTATTTTATGAGAATTTAGAGAAGAAAGAGCTTGTTTCCAACGAGAAAAACGAGTTTGAGCATATATTGAAATAAATTACAGATTTTATTTTACATCCTCGTAATTTAACTAAGAGAGATTAAGGAAATTATCCCTAATTGGGTTTTTCAAAATTGATTTTAGGACATGGCATCAAGTTCCAAGAACGTATCTAGTTACGCAGAAATAGCCCCTAGGAACTATGACAATTTTAAACCTAGGCCGGAATGGAATATCAACCAGCATATTGGGCAAGAGAGCTACTTACGTAATCGAGCAATACAACATGGCTACGTGACCAAAAAATTCCAATTGATCAATCATTTGATCTTGTCCTTTCCAGATAATACACGAGATATAGCTCGCTTGATATACATTGACATGAATGCCTCCATTAATGTGTATCTCAACTACGACTATTTCCACGAGAGACTTGTGGCGTACTGGCCTATTTAACACAAGGACATTTTGGGGTTCTCTCTAGAAGAGGCACTAGCACCCGAGCCCAAACCTGGGTAGGGAGCTGAGTTGGTGCCTAAGAGGGATACCAAGGAGGACCTAAAAGAAGAACTGGAAGAAGAAGATCTTGAAGAAGAACCAGAGGAAGACGCTGAGGTAGCACTAGGGGAAATCTCGGATGCCGAATCGTGTGTTACCCAGTAGGTTACTAAAGCTAGAAGTAGAATAGGCCTTACTTATCTTGAACTATGTAGCATTTCACGCCCTCCTATTTTGTATCCTTGCTTGAAGGACTTTGAGTTATTAATAAAGATATTATTTTAATAAGGATATTTTTTATTTGAGTACATTCTCATGATGTTTATTTTATGTTTTTTTAAAAAAAAAAATCCAGAACATGAATATATTTTGTACCTCTTTTAAAGGAAATGTCGAGGTTTTGAAAACAGAAGTGCAACGGATCAAGCTACCCCAGAACAGGGCCCCACAGCCCAGTCCACAGTTATTAGGGATCTACTCCAGGCAGTACAAGGCTTGACGCAGGCTCCAACAGTTTTCACAGTGCCTATAATAGAGCAATTCAGAAGGTACCGCCCGTCTACATTTGATGGCGGAAATGGTCCACTATCCATTGAGGAATGGCTACAAACTATCGAGAAAATCTTCGGGCACATATCATGCCCTGAGGTTAAGAAGATTTTATGTGTTGAGTTCATGTTGGTCGGAAGGACCGGCTTTTGGTGGGAGTCTACATCACGGACTAGAACTGAAGAAGAACAGGCAGCTTTAACTTGGGATGAGTTTAAAGCCGAAATCAAAGACAAGTTCTTCCCACAAGCCGTTAGAGACCATAAGGAGACTGAGTTTTTGCGCTTGACTCAGGGAGAGATGGACATAACGGATTATGAGAGAAAGTTCGAGGAACTATCACAATATACTCTACATCTGTTGGAGACTGAAGCTAAAAAGGCTCGTCGATTTGAGAGAGGTGTACGCTCGGAGACCAGACAAATTGTTAGTTCACATGAGTTGTCTACCTATCGAGAGGTTGTAAAGAAAGCTCAGGCCGTAGCTTATGCCGGTGTAAAGTATGGAGGACAGGGTTCCGAGAACGAGCAGGGTAAAAGAAAATGGCAAAACCACATTCTAGATTGGAACGCGAACGGGAGCAACGCTCCTAACAAGAAACCCAACAAGAAGCCTAATGGAGGACAGATGTCAAGTTTTACTCCCTTATGCCCTAAGTACCAGAGGCCCCACCACGGGGAGTGTCTATGGGGTAAGGGTGTTTGCTACAAATGCAGGAAGCATGGTCACATGGCAAAAGATTATCGCTCCGGGTCAGCTGGGAACAATGAGTAGATGGGAAAGGCCAGGGTATTCTCTATGACCCATGAGGACGCCAATCGAGATTCTGATGCGAGGCCAGGTATTGCTATCAGCATCCCTATATTTTCATAATGAACTTTTATGCAACGTATTATCTGAAGCATGCCTAGCTAGTTCGGAACTAGTAATATTTTCGAGAATAGTATGCCATCCGAAGAAACTATTGATACTGATATAATAGCTAGAGAAATACTGATAGATTTCAATGTTTAGTCTTGGGAGTAGATTTACACATAATTGAGATGACTGATTATGATGTTAGGAAAAAAGTCCATGTCCTTAGAAATCGAAAGGTTCCTTTAGTCAAAGTCCAATGGGATAGCCATAGTAAAGTTGAGGTCACCTGGAAAAAGGAAGAAGATATTTCTACCAAATACCCAGACCTCCCAGAACAATGAGTTAAACTTCGAGGACAAAATTAATTTAAGTGTGGAAGGTTGTAGCGACCGAGGAATTTTCAAATTTGAAAGTTAGTTTTACCAAACTTGTCGCTACGACTCTCCAACCTTAACGGTACTAGCGCTCTCTTCTAGTCATATTGTTATTTTAAGATTTTAAGAAAGAAATTTAAATTCGTTAAAACCTTAAAGTCCAAATTTCGATTTTAAATTTGTTCCGGTTTCATTATTCATTTTTAAAGTCCAATGGGGTTAGACATGGTAGTGATGAAGCTACATGAGAAAAGAAAGAAGAAATTATGGTCAAGTATCCAGATATTTTAGATCAAGAAAGTTTAAAAAATTCGATGACGAAATTATTTTAAGGGGGTAGGGTTGTAGCGATCGAGATTTTTCATGACTTATTTAAATAAATATTTTATTTTAAAAATCGTGTCGCTATGATTTTTCCCATTTATTTTAAACATGTGAGCGTCTAGCCAATGAAGTGAAGTTAAATTTAATCTTAGTCCAATTCCAAATTTTATTTAATGATGTCCCAAGTTCTTTTTTTTAAATTTTTATTTTAAAGTCCAATTTTCAATAAGTTAAATTACATTTATTTTTAGATCCAAACTATGTTAACCCAATCCAACTTCTTAAGCCCAAGTGGTATTATACATCATTCAAGCCAATCAATAAATTTCTTGGCCCAACCAATTCAGGGGCTCCTTCTTTCCCAAGTATTTCCGTACACAACCGATACTCACTCCCATAATTCTCACAATTTTCCCTAATCAAAGATTTACCCAAACCTACCAAAGATAAATCAGCAACCAATGTATATTTCCCCGCTCCCACAGTCGTTCACGAACCACACTGAACTAACGCATATTCTCGGGGTAAGCACTCAATACCCACACTACATCTCAAATCAAAGCAATTTCCGAACTCCACAATCTACACAATTCGAACTTCACGACCACCACACATACTCACATAGTCAGCATCTTCATTGCACTCCCAAAAGCCTCGAACCACAACTACAATATGCGAATTTCCAACTTCAGACTCACAAATTCCGATTCAAACATTCAAAACCCGTCACAACCACCATAGCCGAACCAAAATCAGACCACCAGCAGCCCAAGCCTCAACCATATCACTGCAGGCCTCAACCACCATGGGTCGAACCCAATTTCACAGCCACCCACATCTGCAACCACCAAGTCCGCTACCTCCCATCGCCCCCTCCCAAAGTAAAAAAAAAAAAAAGAATTAGACATAACCCAAAAATCAAAGAATAAACCTACCAACTACCTTACCTCGACCTCCAACTGTTTGGCCTGATTCTTTGTCAGAAAACCCATAACCAAATTTCAGTTTCACACAAAATCGAGCCCATTCCAGATTCTTTTCGCAAACCCCTACCCACCTCCGTCGTCGCCAAGCGATGGCGGCACTATTGCTGCCAGTGCGGTGCAAGGATGCTTGTAGCCTCTATCGACGATGGACCCTCCGGTCGTCGCCTCCCACGTTCACGCTCTCTCACTCTCGGTGTCTCGGAGAGAAGAGATTTTGTTAGTTAAATTTTGATTTTGATAAATTGTCCCTTTAACCCCTATTTTTAAAAGTTTGTTGTTTCAATCCCTCATGTTTCAAATAATTTAATTTTGTCCCTATAGTTTTAAAATAATTTATTCATGTTCCTAGATTATGTTTCCAGCCTAAAGATTTCTAAGTCTTATGAGTTAGTCCTTTCATTTTAGAACCTCTTTATTTCAGTACCTAATTCCAATTCCATTATTGCACGAACAATCCCTACTTTTCCAATTTTCAGGATTTAATCCCTGAAGTTCTTAAATCTCTATTTTCTTTTACACAAATCTACTTTTAAAGATTTCTTTATCCAAAAGTCTAATATTAGTCATTTATCTATAGGACTAGATGAGGCACGAAAGAATTAGAAAGTTTTATTCCGTTTGCTCAATACTTAGAAATAAAGTAGACTCTTATTTACAAATTTATGTTTTTCAAAAGTGCACATCAATGATTATTTGGATTATAAGTTTAGCATGTATGATTGTGTTCATGAGAATTACTTGCTTTCTAAGCATGAGATTATGTTACGAGAATTTACTGGCTTAAATGCATGAGACTTGAACTTGTATATATTTACTTTTTAATGAGAATACTGGTGATCGTTAGATACTTGAGACTTGAATATCATGATTATCTGTTTTAATTTATAATATCAAATTATTATTGTACGCTAGTCTACTTAGTATTTCTTTGAAATACTCAAGTTTTCCAAAACCAATTTTCCAGATGATGGAGTTGGTAGTGAGGCGTACAGTGGTGGCTATTAATAAGTCTCTAAAATGTTCTATTTCAAATAACTATTTTTTTTTCAAGTTATTTTCATGCTCGAATTGTTGAAATTACAAATTTATTTTATTATGTTCAAGTTTCATTCATGTTCGAATCTTTGGACCGTTTGAATCAAGTTTGTAAAATTATGTGAATTGAGATTTCAGTTATTAAATTTATTTTCCGCTCAATTATTATGTTCAAAGTTAATTTGAGATGATGAAGTGACGTTCCGAGTATTTAGCACTCGAGTAGTTACAGAAACCCTCTGTTGGAGGAAACAATTCTTTGAATATTCGGTTATATCTCCATTTATCTCTCAGACAACTACAGAATCAAGGTGTACTCTAACCCTATCAATTGCAATCCCATATGATTTGAGATTATTAAGAGCTCACCAACTATAAATAAAATTAATTGTCTTTGTCCAATCTGAAGATCTACACAATAGCCAAAGGTTGAGATTATGGATTAAATTAAATCTGTAAAAACTTGTGAACAAGGACACTATAGATCTGACGTTATATTCATAATTTCAACCCTGGCTCTATTAATTCCTGAAATAGGACATAAAATGGGAATTCCTTGGTACAATTTTTGCAAAACTGTTATATGCAATTTGCCTATGAATTAATAATGTGATCTTTGTCAAAGTCTTGAAAGCCTGGTGGTCTGTAAATATGTTGATTTAATTAATGACATCCAATTGAGATTTGTGGTCTCATTATTTACATGACATCAATTAGGCTCTTGTCAATAACATATGAGTTGGACGCAATGTGGATTGCTTGCTGAATTTGAAGTTAAAGGATCTGTTCCCATAGTGATTCAAGATTTGTGTATTTAGCTGACCAGTTTAGCTCGTTATTGATCTTCTAAGGATCACTATATACTTTAGCATAATCCCTCGATCAACGACTTAAGTAGTCCACCTTTATGTTCGCACTAGTAACCTTCTTACATGCTTCCACAAATTGTTTTACTGAATTACCTTTCCCAGTCCTAGCATTGTAAATGCCAACTTTGCATGGTTTTGCATTGGCTAATGCTTTAACATATTTATCAATCAAGTTGGTGACATCGATGTAGTCTCTTACACAAGTTCCATATGGTGTGCTATAATCTGTTATTTATCCCTCTTATCTGCAAGAATAACTTTCACTTTAGAATTTCAATCCTAACATTCGTGGATAAAAAATGTGTATTGATTAAAGAAGTGTTCACCTTTAATCCTGTGATTATTCCTTTGAATGCATCACAACAAGCACTTGAAATATGTCCCTGTTCACTCAATTCTGGGAGTGGAGCTTGTAATACCCTTTTTTATTTTTCCGTGCAACTTTAAATTACATGTAATAATTATGTTAATGTTATTATAAATTTTAAATTTGATAATTATTATTATCTATAATTTGATTTATTTTGCAGTGGAAGGACTTGGACGCCGTCTCGATCAATATGCCAATTAAAAAGTTTATAAATTGTTTACGTACAATTCTATGTCTAATTGTTTATTTAATTTTTTACTTGTCAATTTCTATTTTAATTGAGTAGTAAGTTGCCTAAATTACATTAAAATGAAATTGGGAAAAGGTTTAGTGGCACCTTGGGAGTTACTTGAAATTTATTATACAAATTAAACAAAGGGGGAGATTGAGGGACTGATTCGCAAATTATGAAAAGATTAACTTTTAATCCCAACCTAAATCCTCAAAACTCACTCCCTCTCCTCTCTCACAGTCTCAGCTCCCTCATCCCCCGCTCGCCCAGTTTCTCTTCTAGTCGTCGACCACCACCAACGACCGCCGGTCACCTCCTCCCCAACAATGAGTCACTCCTCTTCCCCTCACTCACACAGTTACACACGCAGCTCTGCACACACAGGTTTTCACTCACACGAACTCACAAACCTGCACACACTCATCAACATGGTAATGTGATTTATATATGCGTATATAAGTTTAAATATAAATGTGTATTTTGATTTTGTACGTGATATATGTGTAAATATATGAACTGTGTGTATATTTTGTAATTTCAGATTTCGAAAATTAGAACTTGATAGTTGAATTGAATTTTTAGTTTACTTTAAGTTGAAAATTGTAATATCAGATTTGAGAAATATGTGTGTGAATATATTTGTATTTGTGTAAAATCAGTGGTGGACCTTCGAGACAGTAGGCTATTTTGATTGACTTTAAGTGTAAATTGGAGTTCTAATATGAAATTCTCATATTCCGAAAATTACGAAATTAAGTAGCTTAATTGATTTTCCATTATTTCAAAGTGTTGGAAAAATTGGTTTTGACCAATTTATGTGATTATTTAAGTGGAACCATTAGTTGATGAATGAAAAATTAAGCCACTTAAATTTGTGACAATATTGAAAAATTAGTATAATATTATAAAATATTCTAGAATTAATTTAAATGAAAAGATGTGTCTTTTCATATAAAAGGTTGGGACTTTTTGAATTAATATTTTCCAATAATTGTGTCCTTTCAATTAGAGACAAATTTGAAAGGATGTGTCTCTTGTAAGGGTTGTGTCTTTTGAGACACATCATTCCAACATCTATTTATAGACCCTATATGCTTTGATTATTCATTCATTCATCAATTCATCATTCATTTATTTTTCATGATTGCATTATCATACTAATGCATATTCACTTCAAAATATTTTTCATTTATTTGGAGTTGAGTTTCATATGAAGAGAGTTCAAAGCATAAGTAAGGTTCGTTGGTTTTCGTAATTTGGAGTGCTCCTATTGCGGGACGTGGTCGTTGTATCTTGGGAGATGAATGCCGGAAAACGTTAGCACCCGTGCGGGGGCATTATCGTTTTAAGGACAAAGAGTCCAACTCTTGCCTCGACCAAATTCTTATTCATGCATTTTTGATTTTCTACTTCATGTATTCTTATTCGGTAAGTCGAAATTTTGTCCAACTTTATGCATGTAAAAGGTATGTTATTAGAATATAATTATGCACGTCAATTTTTCCCAACAATTGTAATTATGCACGTTAACTTTTTACTCATAAATATGAAAGTGCATGAGAGATATTGACATTCATAGTTATTTTATATGTTGACTAGAGATGGAATAAAATTATTTATTCAATGGATATAGTTAACGATATGGTCGAATTTAAAAGAGTTGATGGACTCTAAAGTTCAAACCTTACCCAAGATTTGTGGGGGTAATGTTACTACATGAGCACGTGATTCCTAATTGAGGAATTGTGATGGTAACTTATTTTACAAGTTACAATCTTTATACCTTGAGTCATAGAAAGATGTTCTATGAAGATGGAAAGGTAGAAATCCCTTATGAAGATGGAAAGGTAGAAATTCCTTATACTAATTTTAGAAGTATAAGGATGGTTCATAATAACCAAAAATGGTTGAAACCTTGGTGATTTGATGAAAAGGACTTGTAATTGGAAATTTAATAGGCCAAGGGACTTGAGTTGCAATTTTTACATTAAGGACTTAATTGTATATTGAGTACTCAAGGTCTTGGGATATGCAACTTTGGCCTTAAAATTTTTCCAAGATTATTGATATAGTCCTTCGAGTTCTGGACTTTAAAAAATCTAAGTCCTTAAGGTTCTTGATTTTAAGATTTAATTCATATAGTGTTGGATTTCAAATCTTATCTCAATCGTGCTGAGTTGTTGTTCGAGTATATATTAAAACTTGAACTTGGGACTACCCGTGAAGTGTGGGGGTGACCTTGCTTTCTTTAAATTATAACAAGATTTTGAACATTATTGAACTGCACTATTCCCGGGAAAATTTGTTGGTACCATATTTGGACATAGACATCCACTGTAAGGATTTATATCCATTAGTAAATGTGTTTACTATGCTAGTGCGGTATTTGAAAATGCTCGAAATCATTATGAATTTGAAGATGAATTTTTGGAACTAGAGCTCTAAACAAAGAGCTTTAGACAAAGTGAGAAATAAGTTTTTTATTTCAAGAAAATTTGGAAGCTTATTTATTCGATATCCTAGACTTGTGGGGGTTACGAATAACTGTAATAAAGCTTCAACTAAAGTGATTGAAGCATGATGGCTTCAGAGTTCCAAAAGTGACAAGTCTATACCTGCTACATTGATTGATTGTGTCTCAAACGGTATAGATCGTCTTGTATTGCAGTTGATCTCAGATGGTATTATTTTGTGGATCCACTATATCGAAAAGCTTATCAAGAGATTATTAAATTTCTGATCGAAGGGAATGAGATTAAAGCCTACTACGCTTGTAATCTTCGTAATGATAACTCAACCAGGCTGAATGGAGATCCCAAGAACTTGGTTCAATGAGACAACTAAGTTACGAAGATTCAGTTAAGCACTTGGGATTAAATTCCTACTCATTCCTATGGTCAAGCCAAAGTGCTTTCTACAGTGTCTAGGTTAAGTTTTAAATTTTACTGATTCCTATAGCTTGAATACATCAAGTGGAGTAAAGCAAAATACTCTTAATAGGAGATCACCTATATAAGTGAGAAGTGGGGCTACTTCTATGAGAATGTTTCAAGACTTGAATTCTCTAAAACACTTATGAAACCAAGAGTTGTTCAGGGCCAAAATGAACACAACCGTGAGAACCGAAAGTGTTAGGGAAGTTATTGTGTGAATACTATTATCTTGGTTTACACCAACGGTTAAACAGTTCAAGACATCATATTCACTAATTAACCAGTAAATCCGATAGTATTTCACTAAGGCAGGTTCAAAGCCAAAAGCTACATTTCCTGATGCAATAGCTTTCCGCGTGTACTCTCTTCAGTGTCTGCATAGTTTTTGCACTAATTTTCATTCATGTGAGGGATTGTTGGAAAAATTGGTTTTAACCAATTTATGTGATTATTTAAGTAGAACCATTAATAGTGAAAGAAAAATTAAGCCACTTAAATTGTGACAATATTGGAAAATTAGAAGAATATTATTGAATAAAATGAAAAGATGTCTCTTTTCATATGAAAGATTGTGACTTTTGAAATTAATAATTTCCAATAGTTGTGTCTCTTCAATTAGAGACAAATTTGAAAGGATGTGTCTCTTGTAAGGGTTGTGTCTTTTTAGACACAAATTTCCAACATCTATAAATAGACCACATATACTTTGATTATTCATTCATTCATCAATTCATCATTCATTTATTTTTCATGATTGCATTATCATACTAATGCATATTCACTTCAAAATATTTTTCATTTATTTGGAGTCGAGTTTCATATGAAGAGAGTTCAAAGCATAAGTAAGGTTCATTGGTCTTCATAATTTGGAGTGCTCCTATTGCGGGACGTGGTTGTTGTATCGTGGGAGACGAATGTCGGAAAACGTTAGCACCCGTACGGGGGCATTATCGTCTTAAGGACAAAGAGTCTAACTCTTGCCTCGACCAAATTCTTATTCATGCATTTTTGATTTTCTACTTCATATATTCGATTCTGATAAGTCGAAATTCGTCTCCCAAGATACAACGACCACGTCCCGCAATAGGAGCACTTAGTAACGTACCTTTTACATTTTACATGCATAAAGTTGGATAGAATTTCGACTTACCAAATAAGAATACATGAAGTAGAAAATAAAAAATGCATGAATAAGAATTTGGTCGAGGCAAGAGTTGGACTCTTTGTCCTTAAGATGATAATGCCCCCGCACGGGTGCTAACGTTTTCCAGCATTCGTCTCCCAAGATACAACGACCACGTCCCGCAATAGGAGCACTCCAAATTACGAAGACCAACGAACCTTACTTATGCTTTGAACCCTCTTCATATGAAACTTGACTCCAAATAAATGAAAAATATTTTGAAGTGAATATGCATTAGTATGATAATGCATATGCATTAGTATGATAATGCAATCATGAAAAATAAATGAATGAATGAATAATCAAAGCATATAGGGTCTATTTATAGATGTTGGAAAGTTGTGTCTAAAAAGACACAACCCTTACAAGAGACACATCCTTTCAAATTTGTCTCTAATTGAAGAGACACAACTATTGGGAATTATTAATTTCAGAAGTCACAATCTTTAATATGAAAAGACACATCTTTTTATTTAAATTAATTCTAGAATATTCAATAATATTCTTCTAATTTTCTAATATTGTCACAATTTAAGTGGCTTAATTTTCCATTCACTAATAATGGTTCCACTTAAATAATCACATAAATTGGTTAAAACCAATTTTTCCAACAATCCCCCAAATGAATGAAAATTAGTGCAAAGACTATGCAGACATTGAAGAGAGTACACGCGGAAACTATTGCATCAGGAGAGGTAGCTTTGGGCTTTGAACCTGTCTTAGTGAAATACTATCGGATTTACTTGGCTAAATAGTGAACATGATGTCTTGAACTGTTCAGCCATTGGTGTAAACCAAGATAATAGTACTCGCACAATATCTTCCCTAACACTTTCGGTTCTCACGATTGTGTTTATTTTGGCCCTGAACAACTCTTGGTTTCATAAGTGTTGTAGAAAATTCAAGCCTTGAAACATTCTCATAGAAGCGGCCACACTTCTCACTTACATACGTGATTTCCTATTAGGAGTAGTCTGCCTACCCCACTTGGTTTCTCCAAGACGTGGTCGTTGTATCTTGGGAGACGAATGCCGGAAAACCGTTAGCACCCGTGTGGGGCATTATCGTCTTGAGGACAAAGAGTCCACCTCTTGCCTCGATCGAATTCATTTTTCATTCACTTTTGATTTTCTACTTCATATATTCTTATTCGATAAGTCGGAATCCTGTCCAACTTTATGCATGTAAAAGGTACGTTATTAGAATATAATTATGCACTTAACTTTTTAACAACAATCTTAAGACGATATTGTGTGCATATTATATTTTGTTAAATTATTTGCATAATCTTGAAATATATCAAACGGATGTCAAAACCGCGTTTCTAAATGGTGAATTAGAAGAAGAAATCTACATGGAACAACTTGAAGGGTTTGTTGCACCAGGAAATGAAAAGAAGGTGTGTAGACTTGTAAAATCATTGTATGGATTGAAACAAGCACCGAAGCAATGGCACGAAAAGTTTGATAAAACTATGTTGTCAAATGACTCAAAATCAATGAATGTGACAAGTGTGTCTACATCAAAAACACACCTAACGAATATATAATCATATGCTTATATGTTGACGATATGCTAATTATGGGAAATAACTCCAAAGTCATTTCCTCGGCTTTGTCCCTACTTTTCTTCATCTTGTTGTTTGTATTTTCATTGCCGTTATTCTGTCCAATTTTCGGCACGGATTTACAAACTATCTTTCTACTTGTTTTGGTAAAAATTGACGTGCGTAATTATATTCTAATAACGTATCTTTTACATGCATAAAGTTGGACAGAATTTTGACTTATCGAATAAGAATACATGAAGTAGAAAATCAAAAATGCATGAATAAGAATTTGATCGAGGCAAGAGTTGGACTCTTTGTCCTTAAGACGATAATGCCCCCGCACGGGTGCTAACGTTTTCCGGCATTCGTCTCCCAAGATACAACGACCACATCCCGCAATAGGGGCACTCCAAATTACGAAGACCAACGAACCTTACTTATGCTTTGAACTCTCTTCATATGAAACTCGACTCCAAATAAATGAAAAATATTTTGAAGTGAATATGCATTAGTATGATAATGCAATCATGAAAAATAAATGAATGAATGAATGAATGAATAATTAAAGCATATGAGGTCTATATATAGATGTTGGAAAGTTGTGTCTCAAAAGACACAACCCTTACAAGAGACACATCCTTTCAAATTTGTCTCTAATTGAAAAGACACAATTATTGGAAAATATTAATTCAAAAAGTTACAACCTTTTATATGAAAAGAAACATCTTTTCATTTAAATTAATTCTAAAATATTTTATAATATTCTACTAATTTTCCAATATTGTCACAAATTTAAGTGGCTTAATTTTCCATTCATCAACTAATGGTTCCACTTAAATAATCACATAAATTGGTCAAAACCAATTTTTCCAACACAAAGTTGGGTTAAATCTTGAATGAAATTGAAGTTTTAACCTTGCTTAGGAGTTTAAAAGTTGATTTTGGACTAAAAGTTGTATTGTATGAATGAATGGAAATAATTAGGACTATTGGGCGCATTGACGTCAGAGGCATCTGAGACTTCCACTTCCAGATCTAGTGATAAGTGTATTTTATACACTTATTTGTATGTCTAAATTAGGTTTAATTATTGTCGTTTTGGAATATTTGCTATTGAATTTGTGTTTATTTGTTTACTTTTCAGAAAATGTCCCAATTGAAGAAGAATGAAGTAATTGATGAGAAAAATGCATAATTGGAGTTAAAATGAGCAATTGATAAGTTTGTGACGTCAACCGGAAAGAAGCAATGTGCCGAAGTAAAGGAATAAGAAGTTGGAGGATCCAGTTGAAGGAATTGAGAGTTGAAACGAGCGAATTGAGAAGATTCCAAAGTATGGGGACTATATTGTTGTAATTGGAAGTTGAAGGACTGAAGAGCAAATTAAACACGAGGGACCAACTTGCAAATATCCAATGATTGATTTGGATAATAAGAAGATATTTTGAGGATTTTTAGGAGTTAATTGGATGCAAGTATAAGTCAAAAAGGAATGGAATATGATAAGAATATTACCATAAAATTGATTCCAATCCTAGAAGATTCTGGACAGAATTCTAGTGTGACTTTGAGACCAAATTTTGGGGAAGTAAACGTTCGAATTAGGAAAATCCTGTTTCAAGAATAATTGTAGCCCTTTAAGTTATCTTTCTAAATAAATCTGAATCATCTTAATCGGATAAGGGAAGAGAAAGATATGGTCTAAATACTAAACTCTGTGCAGATACCAAAAAAGACTCGCGCGCGGATTTGATGAATTTCTTTCCTTCTTCAACTTGATCTCTTCACCAACTATACATACAACCTCTTTGCACGAAAATCAGACCTTTGCCTCTCCATAGAACAAGCCACAATAGAGAATTCAATATCAAATTCCTAGAGAATCAAGCATAGCAGAAGGGCGTGAATTGAAAACAATTGAAGAATTGATAATTGGTGCAATCTTTCCATTCTTTATATTGTTTTTCAATGAACGTTTATTTTTACTGTTTTTGTTATTTCATGATGATGTGTAACTAATTTTAATGTTGGGATGAACGATGGAGCCTAGTTAATTATTTTAATGTCATATTCCTTGTTTTAACGCTTTAATGCATGTGTTGATTTATTATTGCGTTTAATGCATGAATGAACTGGCCACTTATTCATGATTTCATGTGTTATTTCCATAATCCGAGAGGTGAGTTAATAACATAGATCTAGGTAATAAATCCGGTAATTGAACGAGAGATAGAGATATACTCTTGTAATTATTGCGGTCGTGTGTGAATTCTTGTGTGTAATGCATCTAGTTAAGGAATATTCGGACCCGATGTAGAGATACAAGGTTGACTTATTTAGGTAGGATTGATTTAAACTCGAGAGAGGAATCTCAATTTAAATTAGTGAATTCGACCGAACACACAAATAGGAAATAAAACTGGAATTGGAATTGATTTAATTAGCTAGGTGAATTCGTGAATCTCAACTACTTTACAATCTTATTTGAAAACAAAACAATTTAACAATTCTTTTTAATTCATTAGTTCCATTTCTTAATTCTAGATTTTTATTCTTAAAACGATTTTTATTTGTTCAAATAAAGCTAAGAACTGAAATATTTCGGTAATTAATAGCAGTCCTCGTGGGAACGATAATCCGGACTCTAAGGTCCACTTTATTACTTGATTGCGATATCGTACACTTGCGATCTCAAATCCACAACATCTAGACAACGGTAAATACTAAGAACGTTAGGTAAGTTAACTTTCCCTATTTTCATCAAAATTGAAAGTTAATGCGAAATTAATGTGCTCAAGTGACAGTTATGTAAATTACCTGCTTTTGATGCTTTATTTACTTTATTTAAGTACATGTTCATTTAAGAAACTGTTCAAACATTCATATATTTTATGTCATTGCATCATCAAGCGTGCATTATCATTGAATTTGAGAAGTCAAATGATTTTAAATGAAAAATGTGGAAAGTTCAAATTTTCTCAAAATGTATGTATCCCAAGTTTTAAGAAAGACTGGATGTACTTCTAACCATGAAAGGTGTGAGTGTGAAATGGGGCGCGGGAGATGGGCGTACTCGAGTTAAATCGCTTTGCGGTCATGAATATTAAACTGCTTTGCAGTGGTGATTGTTAATCTCTTTGCGATGGAAAATATTAAACCGCTTTGCGGTGGTGATTGCTAAACCGCTATGCGGTAGCAATTGTTAAATCGCTTTGCAGTGAAAAAGTGATGACCTGGTTCCAAATAAGGAAAAATGCCCACTACATTCTAATTGGCTAGAAGATACACTACATGAGCTCACGATGAAAATGAAGAAAAAGTTTTGAAATGTTTAAGTGGAAGTTTGAAGAGTTTGAAAATTTAAAGTAATGGGGATACATTTATCGAATTTTTCAAAGCATTTCATTTCATGAACATGCATCACGTGCATAAAGTTTACTTATTGAGCTTTAGCTCACCCAATCCCTCCCCAACATTTCAGGTGATGAAAGTTAGATGATCTAAGGAGAGCGCTTGGGGGGCAGACTCAGACAGTACCTCAATTATTCTCTTCTAATATTGAATTAAAGACCTTTCTAAGTTTCTCATTGGTTATTTTTTTTAGTTTGTTCTTTAAATTATTTTTGTTAGATTTAGTTAAAATAAGTTAAGAAATTTCCATGTGATTAGTTTATTTCATATTTGATAAGTTGAAAAACTATTTACTTTAAAATGTTATTGTTGAGGAGTTTGGGAATCGACGTTGAAGTTGATTTTGAATTGTGGTTGGATGTTGGATGTTGAATGTTGGATTTTGAATGAATTGAGATTTTTGTTTTAAAACTATTGTGATGTCCCTCTATAGGTTGGCTAAGTCCAATTTATAGGGGAGACTATATCGAAATTTCTTTAGAATATTTCATTAGAAAATGAAAATATTTGTGTTTAAAATGCTTTTATTTCCACATTAAAAGTAAAGGGTAGTTAACACGTCTAGGTTTAAGATTTTAAACTTAGGGTGTTACAGAACTTCTCTCAATCTTCCCTCAGGGCCCGAGCCAATTACATTGAAGTACCTGATCGGTGGTATGGAAACATAGAGACTACCTATTAGTCCATGCTATGTATGAAGTACAAACCCTAAAATCAAGCCAGTCATGTCCTCCAACAGTCGTAGTTTAGGCCCCATTTTTAGAGTAGTTGCTAGAGATCTTTTGAAGGAATCCTGCCAACATTTAAGCCAAGTTCCTTCTCATTCCATGGCCGGATAACAACACTAGTTGCAAAGATTGTCAAAATGGATAGAACTTAGTCACAAATCTGCTGCCAAAGTCCAATCAAGAGCAGTTGAAATGAGCAGAAAAAGGGAGTAAACCATTTTAAACTCTTCCATCTTTCTTCCTACTCTTATGTACATGACTAGAATTTTCTTTTGTTAACTACTAGCTATCTTTCATTGTTCATTGTAGAATTCACTACATTTTGCAAAGATTTTGCACTTGAAGCTTACTTCGACTAAGGCTCTAGTCACTATGTTTTGTTATTACTTCCTTGCTGACATTAATAAACAAGGGAGATATTGTGATGTTTTCATTCATTTACTTGTTTTTAAATCCATATGATTAGTTATTTGACATTTTATTGGATTTGATAAAGTTGCAGTAACCTTAATTTGATTTCAATTTATGTCCTTAATGCGAGATGTTGAATAAAACTCCTCAATCGGATCTCTTATCAATTATGGTGCAATATGGCCTCCAATTGTAATTGTTGAGCCTTTTGATCAAAGCCGTCGAAGCAACTATCGTTTAATTCTGAGTAAGGATTTCCCCAGATGCTTGGTCATATTTGGATCTACTCGAGGAATTGGAAAAATGAGGTGCACCCTAACACTCTTTATCAATTCAATAATCTTTGCATAATGTCGATCATGTGTTGGAGCTCAAAAATTTGCAATCCCATATTATCTGTAGTTATTTCTAAATAAAGAGCTCATAAAATCTAGATAAGATTACTTATCTTTGCCTAAATCTGATAATTAATTCGTTAAGTTGAGATTAAATTGTTAAATCTGCAATAGCTTGTGATATGTGAATTCGAGAAATATGATTTCCGATCATAAGATATTTTTTGGTCCCTCTATTTCTTAGAACAAGTCAAGAGTTGTGACCAAGACTCAAAATGGAGCGTTCTTGGTACAATTCTGACAAAACTATTATGATATATGGGCAATATGTCTAAAGGATTACAATCAATTAATTATTGATCTTTGTGAAAATCGTGAAAGCCTCATAATTTGTTAATATGCTGATTTAATTGATGAAATCCGATTGTAATCTTGGTCTCGTCGTTATTTACACGACCTCAAGTATGATCAGATCAATAATACACAAGTTGAACTCAATTGATTGCTGAATTTGAAGTTATTTGATCAGTTCCCATGATGATTCATGCTATTTTTTGTGATCTAGAGATTGTATAACCTCGAAATTAGCTGAGTTAAGTAGTAAATTATAAAGTGATTCACACAGTGACCAATTATATAAAACATCATATTCCTATGTGATCACCAATAGAAACATTTTGTAACGCCCCGAATTCCGTGCGGAGCCCGGGACGCCACTTCGTCCTTCAAATCTGATTTTATTGCGGAAAATAAATTTAATTCAATACGTCACATTCATTATTTGAAACCTTCAGCGGAAATTTGATTAATTTAAAATATAGAACAATTCATAAAACTTGTATCTCAATTATTTAAAAGAAATCAACGATAAATAATTTAACGAGTAACATTCGTAAAATTGACTAAAAATTCTCATCATTTATTAAATTTTCCACAGCTGCCCTTTCATTCGCCGCCTTCTCCGAGATCTGCAAAAACTGTTAAAAATGGAATGAGCATTTCGAAAGAAATACTCAGTAGACTCATCGCCAATAATTAATTTACAGAATAATTGAACACGTAATTATGCAATCATACAATGACATCATTCTCATATTCTTGGGCTACTTTACTTTCAAAATCAAGGCTCTTTAAAAATCATAGGGTGTGGGTAGTCTCGTCTCGTGCACTTAAGGCACATAAGTTATGCATAACATCATCATTTCTCATTTATCTCATAAGAGATATTCTTTTCTCGTCTCATGCATCAAAGCATGTAAATCACGAAATTTCACATAAGACATGCAATTATAATTTAAACTAATTAGTGGGGGCGAGTCTACCTCAAATCACGAGTCTGAAAGTTGAGCAAGAAAATTCACGTTGTTCTTCTAAATGTCCAAGCGCCTCGTCCAGCATAACTTAAAAATGATAAGTCCAATTTAATACTTTAAAATTGATTTAAATGACTTTGAACTTTAGGGACTGAAATGATTATTTTAAAACTTGGGATTTATAAATATATATATCATTTTTAAATCAATATGAACAAAATTAAAAGACTTTAAAATATGTGGCTTAAATGATAACTTTTGAAATTTAGGCTAAAGATATATATCTTTTTAAATCAATAGGGACTAACTAATTTATTTTAAAAGTGCAGGGCTAAATCAAAATATTTTAAAATCAAAAGGTCGAAATAACATTTTTAAAACTAGAGGGCTGACATATAACATTTTTAAACTGCTGGGGCTTAAAATAATAACTTTTCAAAAACTCAATAGGGACTGAAATAAACATTTTCAAAACTTGGGGCTGACTTAAAATAATTTAAAACCTTATGGCTTGAGCTAAAACATTTTAAACTAACAGGGACTGATCTTTAAAATATAATAATACTAGGGACTAAAATGAAATTTCTGAAAACTTTTAAATCAATAATATCGAAATATTTCTTTCACTTTCCATTTTCAGATCAGAGAGAGAACACGACAGAGAGAAACGAACGGCGATCGTCTGCCTTTCGCGAAAAATGGTGTCCGGCCAGTGGTTTCGCCGGCGTAGTACCGGCGCCGGGTGCGACGAGTGGTGAGGGTGCAAATAGGCTAGTTTCTGGGCTGATTGGGGGTTCGATCGAAAGCAAATTCGAGGCTGATAGTTCGAGTTTGGGACTGCGGTTTTCACCAAAACAGGCGGTCGTCGAGGTAAGTTATTGGGTAAGGCTTATTCTTGGATTTTGGGTTTTAAATTTGGGTTTAGGTTGGGGCTTTGTTGGAGGAAAGGTGAGGCGACAGTAGCGGTTGCGGGGTCGAGGCGGCGGTGTGGTGGAGATGTGGGTGGTTGTGAAATTGGGTTCGGTTGGTGATGACTTGGTGGTGTTCCGGTGGTTGGGTATGGGCAGTAGGTGGTGGTTCTTGGAGTTGCGGGTGGTGATGATGGAAAACAGACGATGGTGATGCAGATGAAAACTGCAGTAGCAGTGGTTGGTGAATTGAGGATGATGTTTATGGTGATGGCTTGGCATGGCTGATTTGGCTAACTGGTGATGATGAGGTTGATTGCAGTCTTGGTTATGGTTTTGGGTGATGCTGTAGTGGACTGGGGGTTGATTTATGCGGTGATGAGTGGTACATTGACGGTGGTAATGATCTTGAAATGGAAATTGTATTGGATGGAGCTGAATTGGAGGGGGACTGGAAGGAGCTGGCCGTGATTGTGATCTGTGATTGTGTGGATTGATATAATGATGGAAAAACTATGGTGGTATTGAGAGTGGTGAATAAATTGTGTTTCTTGTAGGCCGTGACTTGGTATTGTTTAGGAATTATAAGAGATAATAGTGGGGAATTATGTTGGAATGAAGTGGATTTGAATTGTGGTAGCTTAGGATTCGGGAGGGATTTACGGTATCTGCAAGAAAGAAATGGCGGATTGAGGGGGCAGAATTTTGGGAAGTAACAATCCTCCATGAATGGACAGCTTGAAACTTGGAAGAGAGAATTTCTAGGAAGAAATGAGAGAAAACGTGGAGAATTGGGGTGAAATGGGTTTAGGCAGTATTGTGGCATTTGCAGGGGATTGAAGTTGATTGTTGGATTGAAGAGTGATCATGGGACGGGAAAAAAAATGTGCTGAATGTGAAAATGGAAGTTGGGATTTAAATTTGAATGAACGTGAATTGGTGATTATAATAATAATAATAGATTGAATCCACATAGATTAAAAATTGGACTTTAAAAATATAAAATAGACTTGGGATATTATTTAATAAAAATTGTAATTTGACTAATATTTATTTCAAACTAATTTATTTTCACTTAAAATAGCTAGACGAAAATGTGTTTAAAAATAAATGGGCAAAGTCGTAGCGACACATTTTAAATAATATTTAAATAAGTCACGGAAAATTCTCGATCGCTACACATTTAATATACTTTAGCAAGACATTTCTAGGTACAATGTACATTGATTAACACGCTCAAATAATTTTCTTCAATAACTAATCATATTAATTGGAAAAAGGTTTGCTTTGAATCAATTAAATTCATGAATGTTTTAACGGGAAATATGTGCTAATATGAGCTCCGCCTATAATTCCCGCTAAAACAAGCTTGGGCTTATTACTCAACATAAGCTCGACTTATTCCTTACTTAAGAAATAAGCTCGTGCTCATTACTTAACATAAGCTCGACTTATTACTTCTTAACATAAGCTATACCTTACTATTTCTTAACATGAGCTCGGTTTATTACTTCTCAACATAAGTTAAAGATTATTACTTAACATAATCTCCACTTATTGCCTCTTAAAATAAGTTCAAGATTATTATTTAACATAATCTCTGCTTATTGTTTCTTAAAGTTAACGATTATTACTTAACATAATCTCGACTTATTCCTTGCTTAAAAATATCAATGGGTTCTATTATCAATGCAAGCCATAATCTCTCGCCAATCTGAGGTTAACTTCTATGCCCTCCAGTTGTCAAACGAAAACAACTGCGATAATTGTAGAAAGCCTACCATACAATCATATTGTGAATGATTTACAAGGTCGCGCATAAAGCACAACTTTACAAATTATCTCCCAAAAATAAAAAGTCAAATAATTTAAAAGGTCGGTCACATGGTACAACTTTACAAATTATTTCTGTTAAATAATTTACAATTTTGTCACCTGGCACGACGTTCAGTGGCGGAGCCACCTATAGGCGAGGTAGTGCGGCCGCGCTACCTCGCCGTCCGCCACTGGCCCTAGCGCGCTGCTGAAATTTTTTTTTTTGCCCAAATTAGTACAAACTCCCAAGCCCAAGCCCAAACCACAAATACAACATACAAATTGATCTTCATTTGGTCTAATAAGCAAAATCTGAACAAGAAAGAAGCAAAAAATCCCTAACCTTACTTGTGGGTTGTGTACTCCGATTCTGTCAGCAGCCGCGCAGCGCCACCAAGCCCACCACCGTCTCCGTTGCTACCACTTTTTATACGGCTCCGGAGCTCCTCCACTGCTCCAGCCAACGTCCAGCTCCAGCGGCGCACTGCTCTGCTCTGCCTCTGCCTCTCGGCTCTCCCGACGGTAATTGTTGTTTACTTCAAACTTGTTGATTGTTTGTCAATAAATAATAATAAATGTCACTTGTCTAGTTGTCTTAAGTTTAAGTAGTTAAGTTTGTAAAGTTATGAATATTTTATTTGTTTTGATTGTGTAATTTTCAGATTTTATAAAGTTATTATGTTAATGTCCAAATTTTAAACATTTTAATAATTATTATTGATGTTTGATTTATTAATTTTTTTGTTTAGGTTAGATGTCATTCCCCAATTTTTTTATCAATTTGTGATTTCTCACTAAGGCTAAACCTTAATTCGTTATAATTGATTCGAGAATTATACATAAATGTTACATTTAAGTTTTTGCAAAGTAATTTAGATTTGTAAATTGTGACTATTGTGATGAAAATGTGATTTGATTTGTGAATTGTTATTATTGATTTATAGGTTGTGAATTGAGATTTGGTGAATATTTGATTTGATTTGTGATTATTGATTTACAGATTATGGAACGTTTTTTCCAACTTAAACGAAAATCTGAACTTAGTGGTTCTAGTTCTAGTAGTCCTACAACTGCTTCTAGTAGAGAAAATGAGCAAATTGAATGACAATTTGATTGTGTACACGGAGCGAGACATTTTTAAAAATATTGAGAATGAGACAATATTGGAGCGTTTCCAAAATATCAGACCCCGAAGAATGCAGTTGTCCGAGCCAACTAATATTAGATTTTTGAATTGTTGTTGTGCCAACTAATATTAGATTTTTGAATTGTTGTTGTGTTGTGTTTTGGCTTCCCCAAACTATTGCCAAGAGAAGACACAGAACAAAAAATGAAAAGAAACTTCTATGATCTATCCGGATAAAAGCTGATTCAATTGTGATAGAATAATGATAGAATGTGATAGAATCATTATAGAATACTGATCGAAACACTATACATAGAAAAGCTTACAAACAAAGAAAAAGGAGGATCAATAGCAATTCTTTGTTTGGAATCAAGAGAAGAGACTTTAAATTTTCTTACAATTTGGTTTATTAAATATTTTTTTAGGTGTATTTTTATATTGATCTATTAATTTTTAATATTATTTAATTTAATTAAATAATAATAAACAATCTTGTGGCCGTCATCGGTGTCATCGGTCAACAGTCAACGATGGGAGCCGCTCTAGCTGAAATGTTGTTCTGGATCCGCCACTGACGACGTTACAAGTTATTTTCATACAAATAATTTACAATGTCTATCACATGGAACGACCTTACAAATTATTTTCATACAAATAATTTACAATGACCGTCACATGGCACAACGTTACAAATTATTTCCTCCCAAATAATTTACAATGTCTACCACATAGCACGACGTTACAAACTATTTCCATGCAAATAATTTACAATGTTTGTTTCATAGCACGACGTTACAAATTATTTCCCTCCAAATAATTTACAATGTCTGTCTCATGGTACAACGTTACAAATTATTTTCCTACAAAAAATTTACAATGTCTATCACATGGTACGGCGTTACAAATTATTTCCTTACAAATAACTTTCAGGTCAGCTTTATGTCCGACCTTACAAATTATTTCCTCAAATTAAACAAAGTCAAGGGCTTGATCCCTTCTTTATACAAAAAGTTTACAAGGTCGATCTACCCGCCCGACCTGTCAACTATTTCTTTAAATTACACAAAGTTAAGGGTTTGATCCCTTCTTTGTACAAAAAGTTTACAAGGTCGGTCTACACGCCTGACCTGACAAACTATTTCCTTAAATGACAAAGTCAAGGGTTTGATCCCCTCTTTACACAAATGTTTACAAGGTTGGCCTACCTGTCCGACCTGTCAACTATTTCTTTAAATTACACAAAGTCAATACTTGATCCCTTCTTTGTACAAAAAGTTTACAAGGTCGGGCACTTGCCCGACCTGTCAACTATTCATGTACATTACACAAAATCAAGGACTTAGTCCATTCTCTGTGCAAAAACGTACAAGGTCGGCTACATTGCCCGACCTTACAAAAAAATTCCTAAAAATCACAAAGTCAAGGGCTTGACCCCTTCTTTGTAAAAACAATTTGCAAGGTTGATCATAAAGCTTGACATTTACAAATTGTTTCCTCAAAAACATGAAGTCAAGGGCTTGACCCTTCATTTGTAAAAATAATCTACAAGGTCGGTCATAAAGAATGACCTTCACAAGTTATTAATGACACTACCTAGGAAGATTTTTTCTCTCCCACATGCAAGCACTCAAAACCTTAATCATGAGCAAGCAATTAAATACTTGTTCATGCAACTACACATGGCCATTCCCAAGCAATCAAGTAATCAAATTGATATAATGAAGCCCTCAGGTCTACATAAGTTTGGGCTTATTATTTAACATAAGCTCCACTTATTCCTTGCTTAAACATGTGCTTAGCCTATTATTGGTTAACATAAGCTCAACATAAGCTTAAGCTCATTACATAACATGAGCTCAACTTGTTATTGCTCAACATCAAGCTTATTACCTATGTTAAGCTCGAGTTCATCACTTAACATGAGCTCTGGTTTATCACATAACATAAGCTCGTGCTTAATTCTTGCTAATAAAAGCTCAAGCTTATTAATTAATAGGCTCAGCTTATTCTTTGTTTATTTCTTCCTCAACATAAGTTTTGTCTTATTAAACATAAACTTGAGTTTATCACTTAACATAAGCTCGAGCTCATTACTTAACATGAGATCTGCTTATTATTGCTTAGTATAAGTTTGGACTCATTCCTTACTTAACACAAGCTCTTGTTATTTGCCCATAACATAAGCATCGCATCACATCACATCCTACCAAAACCACGATATCTCGTTACTGCGCATCCATCTCTCCTTGAATTCGATACGGGATACATGGGGGCTTATGATGAGTACATGACCCCCAAACACTACGTTAGCATGTACGAATAAAACATCAATGCTCGGGGGTCCTCATATTTGGGCTTGTTCATCCAACGTAGGTTCATGGTTGCCCTCCTCAAATAATAATTACACTTGATATGACATACGTCTAGTGGCCAAAACCTCACCTCTGATGCATCGGATAAGGTAGTATGAGGACGCGGGCAAGGAACTACCTCTCCACATCTTTGGATGGGGGCGAGGCAGTTCCTTGTATACTCTCCGAGTGTGGCAAGGCCTCACCTACTTAATGTCTCTCCATGTTTTGGAACTATGGCGAGTCATTGCCTTGCCAAAGCAGGAGGCTTTTGAAAATTGAGGCGAGGCTATTTCTGAAGCCTTACCCTTTTTTTGAACATGGGTGAGGCATAGCCTTGCTTTATTTTCAAACATTGGAGAGACAACGTCCAAAAATCTCTCGCCCCTTACTCAGGTGCGGGCGAGGTGTTGCTTGGGTGTAGCCTCGCCCACGCATTCAGGTTGCATCCAGGTGCTTAGGATTGACTCAACCTGCCATGTGTTTTCTTTTGATTTGGCTAGACTTGAGGGGAAATTCCATCTAAAAATGAGACTCAAAATTCGAATCTCTCCTTATGGTTTTATTTGAATTTACACTCTTCTCTTCATTTGTCTATAAAATGGGGGATTGAGGGGATTTTTTTTTTATTACCCCTCTTCTCTAGCTTGGTTGGGATTTTTCCTCTTAAGAGTTTCCTTTTTCTTTTGTCGAGTCATAGAGATTGTTGTTCGTCCTTTAAGGTAATCCTCCTGTGTCTAGTCCTTTTTTTAAGCTTTTCACAATTTTTATTTTCAAATTCTCCTTCAAATGTATAATACAAAATCCACATTTAGTAGTGGTTCTTCCAATAGAGGATCAAATAGTAGCTTTAGAGACCATACATTCAAACACTATCTATAAGAAAGGTTAGTAGTCTCCCCCATTGAGGAGTGGACTGTTGTTAGCGAGTTCGGATGTAAAGTGCCTCATTTTCACCATAGAGCGGTTGTGGCCTCCACGACAGTCGTGAGGCGGGTGTCCCCTACGAGGTCTCCCTGCCTCCTTCGATTGGGGGGAGGCGGGTCGAACTTCCTTCGGTTGATGGCGGGTGGGCGCTTCCCCTATGCGCTCCCTCGCTGTCCATCGAATCCTAGCATTTGAACGAGAGTTCTTCGACTGGACTTAGGCCATTACATGTTCAGTTGAAGTGTTTGCATTGTAGTGAGTTATTGGAGTTAGATCTCTAGTTGGATGATAGTGTTTATAACACAAAGAGCCTTAAGAGAATGCTAAAAATATTGAGTTGTCCCCTGGACATCTATATCGAGCCCCTAGTAGCATTTAGCAGATATCTGGGTTGGATCCTATGGAGGTTGTTGTCACGGTGATAACATGAATGCTGGGTTGAGGTTCCCCACTCTTTATTCATTTCTTTCTTCAACGAATTTCATATTACTCATGGTCAACTAACTCCCAACTCATGGCGTATAGCCACTTACTTTCTATACATGTGCTAAACAAATGATATTGAGCCTTGCCTTAGACTTTTAAGAAGTGTGTTTAACATGCCTAGTGGGTGGAAGCAACTATTATGCTTACCTCCAATATAAGGAATCTATTGCCTTATCTCTTAAGGTGTATGGAAACAACCTGAGCCTGATGGCTCTATCCGACACTTCCTGATATTTAAATTGTTCACACATGTCTAGAAATTTAGACACATGTGCATGGAGATTTTCATCAGGTTTTCTATAGAATTGTTGTCCATTTTGAAACATTTTTATCACATTGGTATTTAACTGGAAGTTTGCAAGACCAAGGGGTGGGTAAACTATGCTTGATAAGTTTTGGAAAATTTGTAGGATCATAAAGTGATGTGTTCCGGACCCTCGACAATCGGAGTCATAGCAGGCTTGATAGAAAATTTCAAGTAATTCAAGCCAAAGCGGAGTTAATTGCAAATTGGAGCAAAAAACCGGAGCAAAAAAGGACTAGTATGATCCTTACAGCCGTAACGCCCAGAAGGTCACGGCCGTAATCATGTTACTGGTTAAGAGGCGAGATTTCAATTTTACACTTACGGCCGTAAACAAACTGTCACGGTCGTAACATTTACAGGAAGGAAATCTTACGGCCATAATAATTTCAATCATGGCTGTAACATGCGATATCAATTTCGGATAAGAGAATCATTTACAACCGTAACTGGTTTCTTCACGGCCGTAAAGGAGCGGCGGATCTGATTTCCGAGATTTTCCATATTTTGGAGATTTTTAATTCCTTTTATTTTATTTAGTTATTTTAGTATTTTAATTTAATTAGAATTCTATTTTGAGCTAGTTAGGGTTGATAGGTTTTAGTTTTGCCTATTTATATTCTATTTCTATTCAATGTAATATCATACTTGATTTTGATATAAACAGTTTTTATTGAGGATTCAATAAAAGATATAGGTGGATTCCTATGTTTTCGAACTTATCAAGAATATTTCTTGGGCGTTCAAATACCGAACTTATCAAATATTTCTTGAGAATATTTGTGGCGTTCAAAACCAGAAACTTATTAGGGAGATTGGACAAATCCTTGTGGCGTTTCGAAAGTCGTGGTTCTTTATTCCGCATCGTCGAGCCATTGCGTCGTGAATATCGGGTCATGATTCATCTGTCCAACCACAACCTGAGTTCGGAACTTTTCGGCGTTTCTTCCGCGCTTCGAATCTTATCATCTGGTATCAGAGCTAGACTCTGAATTCAGGTTTTCCTATCTAGTTTGATTTTTATATTTATCATCGAGTCCCATAAAAATTATCCATATCTTGTTGAGTGTTTTGTTTTCAATTTTTTGAGTTTTCTTGTTCTCCGTGTCAGTAAAAATTTTCGATTTTTGATCCATATAAAAATTCAACAAAAATTCAAAAGTGTTTGTTTTATTCGATTCTGATCCAAATCTTGTTCCGTTTGTTTTGTTGCGTTCGTGTCGAATTTTCGGATATATTAAAAAAAATTATTATTTTTTATTTTTTATTTAATTTCGAAAATTCATTATTCAAAAAAAAAAAAAAAAAGAGTTATTCCAAATTCAAGAACCACTTTCTTGAGTTTCTTTAAAATTCTTGATATTCATTTCCTTCCAAGTCAATAAAAGTCGTTCTTACTATTTGATGTCTAAATCTTCTTCATTCTTGAATTTTTTTTTTAACGTCACATAAGGAATGGATTATGATCCGAGCTCTTTATTCCAAACTAGGGGTTATGTGGATCATAAGGGGTGCAGTTTGGAGATTGATGGAAAGTGTTTTACTAATTTCGTTAGTAGCACTGTTGTTGAAAAATTAGGATTTCCCCTAGAACCACACTATAAACCTTATACGATGTCGTGGACGAGGGAGTTTGGAAATTTCAAAGTAACTAAACAAGTTCTAGGGCCTATCACCCAGGGAATGTATAGTGAGGATATATGATGTGATGTAGTGCCATTGAAATCTTATCATATTTTATTGGGAAAACCTTGGAGGCGTAGGAGGGAGGCTGTTTATGATAAGAGTGTGCACATATACAAATTCCTTAAGAAAGGGAAAACATGCGCACTATATGGGCTGACATTAGAGGAAGCACTAGAAGATTTATGGAGGGTAAGGAAGGAGAGTGAAAAGTGGTGTAATAAGAGGCATCGTGGGGATAAGGATATTGATAAGAAGGAGGGAGAGTTGAAATTAAAAAAAAAATAAACAAATTCCAAAATTTGATGAGGAATTGATTAGGAATGAAATTGTTGATGATAAGAGGAAAGAAATGAAAGTTGGTGTAGAAGTTCAACATTTGAACTTTGAATTGAAAATTCCACATTTGGATAGTGATGAGGTAGTGTGCGAACATGGTGATATGAATGTGGAGGTAGAAGATGTGGTTGAATATGAAAGAAAAAAAATTGAAGAGGTAGATGAGCTAGAAAATCTTGAGTTAGAGGAAGTAACCGAGCTTGAGAGAAAAGAGATAGAGGGGGGCGAGCAAGAAGTTACAAAAGGAGAACGAGGTGAAGAGAAGGGCCTCGTAGTTCAAAAGGTGGAATTGACGGTGATAATTCATGAATACAAGGATCCATACCTTGTACCTCATGAACCTAACATTTCCCTCCCCACTTTATTTAATTTTGTCTTGCAGGTTAAATGTGCTTGGAGATTTGGGCAACACCACCAATGCCCACATGAGTTTCTACTTCAATCCATTCATGTAACCTAAGTTACAGGATACTATTGGTCACCCCTCTGGGATGGAAGCAATAATTTTCTGTTTGGTTCAGGAGGTGAAGTGAAACAACAGGAATAAAGTTATGATTCGGGACGAATCATCCTAAAGAAGGAGGGTATGATGTGTTCCGGACCCTCGACAATCGGAGTCATAGCAGGCTTGACGGAAAATTCAAGTAATTCAAGCCAAATCGGAGTTAATTGCAAATTGGAGCAAAAAACCAGAGCAAAAAAGGACCAGTTTGATCCTTACGGTCGTAACGCCCAGAAGGTCACGACCGTAATCATGTTACTGGTTAAGAGGCGAGATTTCAATTTTACACTTACGGCAGTAAACAAACTGTCACGGCCATAACATTCACAAGAAGGAAATCTTATGGCTGTAATAATTTCAATCATGGCCGTAACATGCGATATGAATTTTGGATAAGAGAATCATTTACGGCCGTAACTGGATTCTTCACGGCCGTAAAGGAGCGGCAGATCTGATTTCCGGGATTTTCCATATTTTGCAGATTTTTAACTCATTTTCTTTTATTTAGTTATTTTAGTATTTTACTTTAATTAGAATTCTATTTTGAACCAGTTAGGGTTGATAGGTTTTAGTTTTGCCTATTTATATTCTATTTCCATCAATGTAATATCATACTTGATTTTGATATAAACAGTTTTTATTGATGATTCAATAAAAGATATAGGTGGATTCCTATGTTTTCGAACTTATCAAGAATATTTCTTGTGGCGTTCAAATACCGAACTTATCAGGGAGATTGGACAAATCCTTTTGATGTTTCGAAAGTCGTGGTTCTTTATTCCGCATCGTCGAGCCATCGCGTCGTGAATATCGGGTCATGATTCATCTGTCCAACCACAACTTGAGTTCGGAACTTTCCGACGTTTCTTCCGCGCTTCGAATCTTATCATAAAGTCTCCTATAGGCCAATTTCCCTCATCGATTGGCTCAACACTAGGTAAAGCCAGATTATTGTTTTCCATTTGTTCCTCTTTTTAGTTTTTAAAACTATCTAGTTTCCTAACTTCTATTATCCTACGGTGTAATGTACATTCTATTTCCGAGTCAACTTCGAAAAGATTCCTACTCTTCGAACGTTGCATACACAACTAAAAAGAAAAATAAAGAAACTAGTGGTTAAACTAAAAATTCATAAAATTATTAAAATAAAAATAAAAATAAAAGTAAAGTGGGAAAAAGTCTTAGTGAAAATAATCAAAAAATAAATTTACACTATAATCCCAAGCAACGATGCCAAAAATTTGTTGCTAACAATGATGAGTGCTTTAAGAGCACATGTTTGATTTACTTATTGTCGTGTTTTGTTGCTTGAATAATTTCATTGAAGTATCATTTATAGCATTTTTGTGTATTGTATTGTGCAGGACCACAAAAAAAAAAAATTGAAAACGTTATGGCCATAAGTCACGTTTCATAGAAAAAAATTTAGAGATCAAGTTACAGCTGTAACTGACTCACTCGTGGCCGTAACTTACGAGCAGAATATTTTCCTAATTTAATTGGGAGTCTATCTTTGGCAACTCTTTGTGGGACTCCTAGGGCACGATTTTGAGAACATAAAAAGGAGAAAATAAGCAAAAAAAAGGAGGCTGGAAAAAGAGGGTTTTGAAGAGCGAATTCATGGATATTTTCAAGCAAAGAAGCATCGACGAGAAGGTGAGTTCAAGGCTAAAATTGAAGAGTTCACCATGATCATGCTGGGCTAGAATTCCTTGTCTTGTTCAAGGGGGAAGTTGTGTCAATTCAATTTTGTTATTTTCTTTTCCTGCAAACTAGCAATGTTGCATCTATCCTTTTCCTTTCAAATTTTGAATTATTACGTTCTAAATGTTAATTGAATTTATTTGATTAATGGATTTGATTTGGCCAATTGAATTGTTTAATCTTAAATTCATGTATATGTTATGTTCAAACCTTTGATCTATAATTGTCATTAGATATTGACTCTTGGTAGCAAATAAATCTCGTGTAGGTTTAGTACTAATTAGACTTCGATTGATTAATTCGACCTTGTGAAATTGACAATCTAATTCAATCTATTTCTTCTCACTTTTCATACTAGTCTTACGTTAAATCCTAAGAGCTTGTTTAAGATTACCCATTGGCTAGAATTGAATCAAAGAGCCAGTTTTGATTTAATTTACAAAAGGATTGTAATAATCAGAGCTTGTTGGTTATCTAAGATTGATAAATTGAATAAGAGATAGACACGCATTGTATGGAAAAGTATAACAATAATTGTGGGCACAACCTAAACCCGAGAACAAGATCTTCTATCATATTAGTTCTTTAAACATATTTACTTGTTATTTTTATGCATAGTTTTTATTTAAGCAAATTCAAGAAACACAACAAACCCCCCCCCCCCCCCCAAATTATATTCTAATTTCTCCATCAACTAAATAGGTTCATTGTTCCCCATGGGTACGTCCCTTACCCGCTACTAGATTATTAACTGATATTTGGTGAGTAAGGAATTAATTAAATTTTGGTGTATTGCGACACACATCAAATTTTTTGCACCATTGCTGGGGAACGGTTAACATATTTAGTTGTTTAATTAATTAGAATTTCACTTTTCTGCATTTATTTTTATTTTTATTTCTATTTCTCTATATTTCACTGAACATTGGTTGTCTAGTTCATTGCTTGTATGCGTAAGACTCAATCAACTAATATTGAGTATTTTGGTTTTGATCCAGAAATCAAGAACTTTTCGACAGCGAAACAGGGTAGCACAACGGTTGTGCTACTTTTCCAACAGTGGAAGAAGACAAAACTTTTGAGCTCAAATCTGGTCTTATTCATCTTTTGCCAACTTTTCGAGGACATCCCAATGAAGACCCATAGAGACATCTTAAAGAATCTCATGTGGTATGCGATAGTATGAGATCAACGAGGTATCACAGAGGAGAAAATCAAGATTAGATGACGCGTTCCCGATCGGGGAATCTCGTCGAACACGCGGAATAACGACAATTAAAACCTAGGAAAGATCTAAATCAGATCGACACAAGACAAACAACGAAAAATAAGGATAGAACGACGGTAAAGCCTTGACCCGACAATCACGACGCAATTTATGACGATGCGGATTGAAGAACCAAGATTGGTGAACGCCACAAGGACTTGTCAATTTCCTTGATAAGTATCGAATTTGGAAACGCCACAAATATTCTTGCGAATATTTGATAAGTTTGCTGGAAGAACGCCACAAAGATCGGATCTTTTGATAAGTTCAAAAACAAGGGAATAACTCAACCTCTCAATTTTGGATAATCCTCTCACAAATTTTATTAATCAACTCAAACTTGTCTAATGTTTACAATGATGAAAAGCAATATAAATAAGCAAGAAAACCTAGCATCTAATTACTCAAAATAGAATCCTAATTATACTAAAATTCTAAAATAGGAAAACAACCTAAAATAATAAAAGGAAATAAATTAATTGAGAAATCCGGAAAATCTGGAAAATCTTGAATTACGGCCGTGAATAACTAGCTTACGGCCGTAATGAACATTCTGCCTCAAATTCCAATCATGTGTTACGGCCGTGATCAATATGTTACGGCCGTAAATGCTTTCAATTTCATTTTTACGGCCGTGAGGAATATCTTACGGCCGTAACAAGCGTTCTGCCTGTTTTTGCCTGAGGAATGTTACGGCCGTAAGAATGGTGGTTACGGCCGTGAATCACGTGCTGCTTTATTGTTTGATTTCCTGTCTCGGCTCGATCCTTTCCTCTTCTCGGCTCGACCCCAACACGGAACTTGCTCCGTTTTGCACGTAGATCACTATCATATTGCCGATGGCTCGACTTCGCCCTTCGATGCCTGGTCCGGATCACATCATACTCCCTCTCTTGAAAAGGATTCGACCTCGAATCCATTTTTGGTCGACTTTTCAGACTCCTCCTGCTTTTCCGGGCTCGTTGATCACGTGTAAGCTTTGTGCAATCCTTTAGACTTTTGTGCTGATTATTCTGGCCAATAAATTTCTGCCCCGTCTTAAATGCATGGCTTGATTTATGTCCCTACAAAACAGATTTTAAAGAACTGGGGAGGGAATTGTTAGCTCGGTTAAGTGCAAGCCCTGGATCCCTGTACACCAACCTATGTGCAAATAAACTCAATTTGGGGGTGGACTCTCTTTTCTTTTTGCACTCATTCTCTCCTTTTTCTGAGGTCGTGGCCTCAACTCTCTTGTTTTCAACTTTCACACCCTCTCCTTTTTCTGAGGTCGTGGCCTCAACACTCTTATTTCTTTTTTCAAACTCACTTTTGATTTTTAATTGATCCCTTTGAGCTTCTTTTGGAGATAACGGAGCAAGTGTAAATTTCTTCCCACCCTTCGCAAATGAATATTGATTCTTAAACCCATCCTGCACTACCCTCCTATCATGTTGCCAGGGTCGCCCCAACAATATATGACCAACATGCATAGGTACCACGTCACAGACCACCTCATCCTTATAACCCCAGATGGCAAAATTGACCCCAGCCTGCTTATTTACCTTAATTTCCCCCGACTCGGTCAGCCATTGCAATTTATAAGGGTTTGGATGTTTCATCAAGCTTAAACCTAATTTATCAACCAACATTGTACTAACCACATTAGTACAACTTCCCCCGTCAATCACCATACCACAAGCCTGTTTGCCCACCAAGCACCTAGTATGAAAAAGATTATCCCTTTGCTCACCAATTTCATCCACCCTAGCCCTAGCGCTAAGGACACGCCGATTAACAAGTGTTTCTTTTTCAGGATAGGTCAATCCTTCCTCATCACTACTACTAGCCCCAACATCCACTAACTTAGGCATTCCCTTAAATTCATCCTCGGAACTAATTTCACCGTTATCACGTAAGATCATTAGTTTCTTATTTGAACACTGGGATGCTATATGACCCCTACCCAAGCACTTAAAGCATTTAACATTTCTATCCCGAGTAGTTTGAGAATCAAAAATATTTTTACCTTTCGTTGTAGGCTCCTCCTTCCCTTTCGGGTTATGTTCATCGTTGGATTCCTGCTTAGGTTGTGATGTAGGATAAGAGGGTGAGTGTCTCGCTGCCTCCTTTCGCTTTAGCTGTCTTTCCACCTTCATGGCCATGTGCACCATGTCCTCTAACTCCACGTAATGTTGCAGCTCAATGACATTGGCTATATCTCTATTTAGCCCACTTAAAAACCTAGCCATCGTAGCTTCCCGATCCTCCACCACATTAGCCCTAATCATCGCTACCTCCATATCCTTGTGATAATCCTCTACACTTCTCGATCCCTGAGTCATACCCTGCAGCCTATGGTAAATATCCCTATAATAATGAGTCGGCACAAACCGCTTCCTCATTATAGTTTTTAATTCACCCCAAGTCTCCACCGGCTCCTCAAGGTTCCTCCTCCTACCCGTAACTAGTTGATCCCACCAAATATTTGCGTAGTCGATGAATTCAATCACGGCTAATTTCACCTTCTTCTTTTCCGAATAATTATTACAATCAAAAAGCCGTTCGACCTTTGTCTCCCAATCCAAGTATGCCTCCGGATCACTCCTACCCTGGAACGATGGTATTTTCACTTTAATTTTCCCAAGGTCGTCATCAACATCACCTCTACCCCCACGATGCCTCCTAGCATCCCGACGCTCCCTATCATGCCTTCTTTCGTGCCTATCTCCTCTATCCCTCCTTCGCATACTTCCCAACGATATACTTCCACTTTCACTACCCATGCCTTCATCATCCACACCAACCTCACGCCTATTATTTCTCCTAACCCGAGAACCATCATGAGATTGATCCCGCTCGGCACCCCGATTTTCCATCTGTGCCATAAGCCTCTCAAACTGCGCCCTCATTGCTGCCATATCATTGTTACCCTGTTCATTCCTTCTGTTCACACCCCTGTGCTGTTTTCTGTCTTCAATAGAAGATGAAGATGTGGAAACCTCTCTATCAGACATTTTTAGACACCAACAAGAAAATTTGGAATAATTGGGAATATTTGAAAATTTTCGGAATTTTTTTTTTTTTAATAATCTGCCAAAGAATTGGACTACGAGTATGGCAGAAAAAACGGAACTGAATTTGGACGAAAAACGAAGAAGAAAAACACTTTTGAATTTTTGGGACTGACTCTTATAGATCAAACTGGAAAAATTTATGACTGACACGAAGAACGCGAAGAACACGAAAAAATCAAGAAAAATCAAGAAACGCAAGAATCTGAAATAGATCCAAGCTCTGATACCAGATGACGCGATCCCAGTCGGGGAATCTCGTCGAACACGCGGAATAACGACAATTAAAACCTAGGAAAGATCTAAATCAGATCGACACAAGACAAACAACGAAAAGTAAGGATAGAACGATGGTAAAGCCTTGACCTGACAATCACGACTCAATTTATGACGATGCGGATTGAAGAACTAAGATTGGTGAACGCCACAAGGACTTGTCAATTTCCTTGATAAGTATCGAATTTGGAAACGCCACAAATATTCTTGCGAATATTTGATAAGTTTGCTGGAAGAACGCCACAAAGATCGGATCTTTTGATAAGTTCAAAAATAAGGGAATAACTCAACCTCTCAATTTTGGAGAATCCTCTCACAAATTTTATTAATCAACTCAAACTTGTCTAATGTTTACAATGATGAAAAGCAGTATAAATAAGCAAGAAAACCTAGCATCTAATTACTCAAAATAGAATCCTAATTATACTAAAATTCTAAAATAGGAAAACAACCTAAAATAATAAAAGGAAATAAATTAATTGAGAAATCCGGAAAATCTGGAAAATCTTGAATTACGGCCGTGAATAACTAGCTTACGGCCGTAATGAACATTCTGCCTCAAATTCCAATCATGTGTTACGGCCGTGATCAATATGTTACGGCCGTAAATGCTTTCAATTTCATTTTTACGGCCGTAACAAGCGTTCTTCCTGTTTTTGCCTGAGGAATGTTACGGCCGTAAGAATGGTGGTTACGGCCGTGAATCACGTGCTGCTTTATTGTTTGATTTCCTGTCTCGGCTCGATCCTTTCCTCTTCTCGGCTCGACCCCAACACGGAACTTGCTCTGTTTTGCACGTAGATCACTATCATATTGCCGATGGCTCGACTTTGCCCTTCGATGCCTGGTCCGGATCACATCATTAGAGCTTTCCTGTTGTCATTGAAAGATGCCGCTGTAGAATGGCTCTATTGCTTACAATCTGGAACAGTCACCACTTGGAATGACACGAAGAAGCTTTTCTTAGAAAAATACTTCCTTGCACCTAGAGTGGGTACCATTAGAAATGAGATATGTGGGGTACACCAAAATAGTGGTGAGACATTGAATGAATATTGGGAGCATTTAAGAAGCTTATTTCAAGATGCCCACACCACCATATCACCAAACAACTCCTGATACAGTACTTATATGAAGGATTATCCCTAATGGATAGGAGAATGATAGATGCCGCTAGTGGATGTGCCTTAATGGACAAAACACCAGAAGAGACGAGATCCCTAATTTCTAATATGGCTAAGAACACTCAGCAGTTTAACTCGAACAGGGATATACAAGTTCGGCACGTGAATGAGGTAAGTGGATTCGATATTGAAAGCAAACTTTCTGAACTAACAAATCTTGTGAAACGACTTGCTGTAGGGAAGTCACAACAAGTCAAAGCTTGTGGGATATGTGCGAATTTTGGATATCAAATGGACACTTGTCCAATGTTGCAAGAGGAAAATAGTGAGCAGGTGAATGTTGTAGAGGGTTTCCTATTCTAAAGACAACAATACAATCCGTACTCTAATACTAACAATCCATGATGGAGAGATCACCCCACCCCAACCTAAGCTATGGAGCTAACAAACCCCTGGGCTTCATTACTAACAAACCTCAAGGACTATTTCAATAGCAAGGAAACTACCAACATCAGGGACAATATCAGTAAAGACCTCAAAATTCAGGTATGTCTCTTCAACATATGGTTAAGACCTTTTCTTCTAACACATTGCAATTTCAACAAGATGCCAAGTCCAGTATTCAGAATTTGGAGAACCGGATGAGCTAAATGGCTATAGCCATTAATAGATTGAAGGCACAATCCAGAGGCAAATTACTATCTCAACCTGAAGTCAACCCAAAAAATGTAAGTGCCCATAACTCTGCGGGGGTGGAAAAGAGATTGAAGGCCCACGCAAGCAAACACCTGTTAATTAAGAAGAAGGGGAAAAAGAAATTGAAAAGGAGGATTCCACTTTACAAAACCCTCAGGTAAAATCTGACTCTAACTTGATTGCTAAATAGATCCTACCCCTTTTTTCAAGTAGATTAGCCAAGACAAACAAGGAAACCAAGGACAAGGAGATGCTAGAGACATTCGGGAAAGTAGAGCTAAACATCCCTCAATTGGATGCAATCAGGAAAATCTCACGTTACGCAAAATTCTTGAAGTATTTGTGCACCAATGAGAGGAAATTGAAGGGGAATGAGAAGGTATGTATGGGGAAAATATTTCAGCTACCTTTAGAAAAATTGTCTCATAAATGCAAGGACTCAGGTATGTTCACTATCCCTTGCAAGATAGGTAAAGTGAGAATCTAGGAGCTTCCATAAATATCATGCCCATGTCTGTTTCTTCATCTTTGAATATTAGTCCATTAAAAGAAACGGGTGTGATTTTGCAACACTGATAGGTCTAATGTGTACCCTGAGGAAGTTTTAGAAAATGTTTTGGTTCAAGTAAATGAATTGTTTTTTTTTGCTGATTTTTATGTACTTAATATGGATGAAGATAATTCCTCTCATTCTACACCAATTCTTCTAGGAAGGTCATTTCTAAAAACATCTAGAACAAAAATTGATGTGCATGATACTATACTCACAATGGAATTTGATGGTAAAATTATTAAGTTTAATATTTATGATACCATAAATTCTCCTAATGATGTTAATTCTGTCTATTTTATTGATGTTGATTGCTTCGCATAGAAAAGCTTTTAAACTTAGTGGAAATGATAGATTGGAAGTTGCCAATAGCAAGCACCACAATGTGGATGGCCATAGACATAAAAATTTCTATGAAGTTCATCACATTGAGAGCGTGACAAAATTGGGCCATAGAAATCCAATTGATGTCAGTTGAGGAAAGAGGAAAATAAGTCTAGTCAAAGACAGTAAACAAATGCACTGTTAGGAAGACAACCCGAGAGGGGAGTTTCTTTACACTCCCACTGTTTTTTTTTTTTTTTTTAATTTCATTTTATTTCTTTCACTGTTAACTTAAAAAATAGAATATTAGTTACAGCCGTAATCTAGTTTTATATGGCTGTAACTCACCGTTCATCAAGTTTTCACAGGAGCTCACTTACAGCCGTAAATATTCTATCTCATGGCCGTAAATATCACCTATCGAGAGAGAGAGAGAGAGAGAGAGAGAGAGAGAGAGAGAGAGAGAGAGAGACTTCCCCCATCTTTTGTTTTGTTTTGTCTAGTTCCACACTGAGGACAACGTAGAATTTAAGTGTGGGGGGATGGTTGTCTTTTATCTTTCGCCATGTTTCTTTTTGTGTTATTTATTCAGATTTTGTTGTGTTATTTAGTTTTTTTTGTGTTCAAACTCACATTTTGGTTTAATAAGAAGCAGCTCCAATTATGATAATGTAACGACCCGGACCCCACTTAACGGGCTGTCCCGACCGTTAGATGACGGCGTACAGTCCCCACTGTACCAATACGAGTCTTTTCACCATGATTTGTCCTCACTCGCAGGCTCCCCGAGAAAACTTCCCAGGAGGTTACCCATCCCAGAATTTCTCCAAACCAAGAACGCTTAACTATGGACTTCCGAAAAAGAAGGTGCACATTGTTGGTATGAGTAGTACCTATTAATTCTCTTAAGCTTTCTTAGTTGAGGTATTACAATCACCCCCTGTTAGACTCGCGACGTCCTCGTCGCGCTTAACCCATCTGAGGATCTGCTGCCAGGCATTGGGATTCTAGAGGTGGCTCCCGCCCTATGGCGTAGCACTTAGTTACCGATTTCCGGCTAGCGATCGTCTCTGATACCATTTGTAACGACCCGGATCCCACTTAACAGGATGTCCTGACCGTTAGATGACGGCGTACTATCCCCACTATACCAATACGAGTCTTTTCAGCATGCTTTGTCCTCACTCGCACGCTCCCCGAGAAAACTTCCCAGGAGGTTACCCATCCCAGAATTTCTCCAAACCAAGCAAGCTTAATTGTGGAGTTTCTAACGATGGACTTCCGGAAAAGAAGGTGTACCTTGTTGGTATGAGTAGTACCTATCAATTCTCTTAAGCTTTCTTAGTTGGGGTATTACAGATAATTTTTGAACCACCAACATCCTAAATTACATGACCGGACAAAGAATTAGCACATAGAGATGAATTTTCCAATTAATTCTGAATTGCATAACCGGACAAAGAATTAGCACATAGAGATGACTTTTCCAATAATTTCTGAATGAGTTTGAAAATGGGAATAAATTGACAAACTTATGCAACCTAATCGATCCAAACCGAGAAAGATTTGATAAAATACCACCCCGTGGAACTAAGATTGAGCAATTACTTATACTTCATAAATGGATGGGAGCAACACATATGAACCATAATTTGTGAGCTTTTGAGCCTATGAGCTACTTTTAACTCTTCATATTAAGCTGTTATTTCTTTGATGTGTGTCCTGCATGGGTGGTATATTCCTGGATTTGCTTTCTTGTACATGCTATCGTAGCTTCTTGGCTTAAGTGCAAAATAAAGTAAATGCATTAGGTTAAGCCAAATTTGACTCTCTAAACAGGCCTACCATAGTGAATTTTCCTATAGAAGCCCCTTTGAGCCTTAGCCTTTCGTTGAAATTGGGATGCCATCTCTATTTTGAACTTGTAGATAAGGGATTCACAAGCTTGTGTTGATTAAGGATTGTGTGGTGATTTGGCCAAAAGAGAAAATTTGTAGTCTATCTTTGAGAGAGAGAGAGAGAGAGAGAGAGAGAAAAGTTTGGTCAAGTGTTCAACTTACCGGACCAAAGAAAATTTGCTAGTGAGGAAGAAAAACCTTCAACTTGTGTGAAATCAGAATTAAGTGTTAAATCAGTTAAATAGCAGGAAATCATGAAATTCATATTCATGGTGAAGGACGGAATGTTTATGTTGAACTAATTCGGCTTGTGAAATCCCCTATCAACTCAGCCTAAAAGTTTCCCTTTTATCCTACCTAATCTAGCCGCTTTTGCTAGAGTTAGGCAAAAATGACACTCTTGTAGTAACTTATTGATAAATGTTAGGAGAGAACTCAGGAGAGGTGGGAGGATACAAACCACATGGGGTAATGAATTGGGACGGGGGTATTGATTTTCATTTATGTTCGAAGGATATTGGATGAAGCATCTCCTACACACAATAATACACTCCGGTTATACAATTCAATTTTCATACTAAAGAGAAGTGGGCTATGACCTTGACTTTCCAAATTATAGGTCTATCTATTTGGCTGAGTCATGTTTTTACATCATTGTTCGAGGACGAACAATGGTTTAAGTGTGGGAAATTTTGATGAGTACTTCAAGAGCACGTGTTTGATTCACTTATTATCTTACTCTGTTGCTTGATTAATTTCATTAAAGTATCATTTACCGCATTTTTTTGTATTGTGTTGTGTAGGACCACCAAGAATGAAAAGAATTGAAAATGGACTAAAAAGTGCTTAAAGTCTAGAATTGGGGATCAAAAGCTAAAACACACTTACGGCCGTAAGTGTGTTAATTACTACCATAAGTCACCTTTCATAGAAAAAAAATTCAGAGATGAGGTTACGATCGTAACTGACTCTCTCACGGCTGTAACTTATGTGCAGAATATTTTCCTATTTTGATTGAGAGTCTATCTTTGGAAACTCTTTGTGAGACTCCTAGGGCAAGATTTTGAGAACATAAAAAAGGAGAAAATAAGCACAAAAAGGAGGCTGGAAAAAGAGGGTTTTGAAGAGAGAATTCGTGGAAGATTTTCAGGAAAAGAAGCATCGACAACAAGGTGAATTCAAGGCTGAAATTGAAGAGTTCACCATGACCATACTGGGCTAGAATTCCTTGTCTTGTTCATGGGAAAGTTGTATCAACTAGTAACGTTACATCTTTCCCTTTCCTTTCAATTGTTGAATTATTACATTCTGAATGTTAATTGAATTTATTTGACTAATGGATTTGATTTGGTCAATTGAATTGTTTAATATTTAAATTCATATATATTCTATGTTTAGATCTTTGATCTGTAATTGTCATTAGATCTTAACTCTTGGTAGTAAATAAATCTAGTGTAGGTTTAGCAGTAATTCGGCTTGGATTGATTTATTTGAGTTTGTGAAATTGACAATCCAATTCAATCTATTTCTTGTCACTTTTCATACTAGCCTTTCGATAAATCCTGAGAGCTTATTTAGGATTACCCATTGGCTAGAATTGAATCGAAGAGCTTGTTTTGATTTAATTTACATAAGGAAGAATTGTGATAATCAAAGCTTGCTGGTTATCTATGATTGATAAATTGAATAAGGGATAAGCACACGTTACATGGAAAAGTATAACAATAATTGAGGATACAACTGAACCGGAGAACAAGATCTTCTCTCATATTAGTTTTATAAACATATTTACTTGTTATTTTTATGCATAGTTTTCATTTAAGCAAATTCAAGAAACACAGCAAAACCCCCCCATTTTATTATAATTTCTCAAGCAACTAAATAGGTTCACTATTCCTCGTGAGTTCGACTCTTACTCCCGCTACTACATTATTAACTGATATTTGGTGAGTAGAGAATTAATTAAACTTTGGTGCACTACGACACGCATCAGACCACAAGTGTACGGATTGCACAAGTAATAAAGAGGATTGTGAGTCCAAGTATCATACTCATAGTGATTGGGTAAATTGTATTTTAGACTAAAAAAATCCTTAACTAGAACTAGAAAAGCTTGATTTAAGAATTTTTGTTTTAAAAACTAAACTAACAATTAAACTAAAAATGACGAGAAAATTTAATTTAAAACTATGAAAAACAAGCGCGTTAGAATTATGAATGAATTTTGTCTAAATCATCAACATTTTGACCAAATCATTTAAATATTATTCATGGTTTTGAAAATCCGTGGTCCAAAAGTTATTTAAGTCCTCTTTTGAGTGATGCGTAAAAACTTTTTCCTAAATAGGAATTGACTATATTTCTATGAAAATTCCAAACATATAGAAAAACATTTGGTTTAATGAACATATTCGATGATTACACAAAGCATAGGGGTATATTTTTATTTCCTATCGAATATTGCGACAATTGACACAAGTCTAATAATCTCCTACTCTTTCGAACAAAGAAAGTCATCACAAACTCATACAACTAGTGATCAATTAATTGCATGAAAATAAAGAACACATACTAATTGCATCAAACCCGTTAATTGCATAAATTAAATGAATAATCAAAACATGGAATCAAAAGTCAAAACTTCACCACAATCCTAATACAGAGAGCTTAGCCTAAATACATGATAGAAAATAACATACAAAAAGTATGAAAAGAAGTCACCCTATTTATATTCTTGATACTTGTTCTTCAATCTTGGATTTGACATTGCATGGATTCCTCAACAATTGATGGCGTTTTGGCATGAAATCAACAGGTTGGGAACCCCCAAACAAGTTGTTATTTATAACTTGTCTCAAAACTTAGGTCAAAAGAGATGAAAATTTTGTTGAAATTTTCGAACAAGTCCAGCTGTGCAGCCCAAAATTTGATGATTCCATGTTGCAATTTTCATTTTTCAAGTGCTATAAGTTGGTCCTTGATCTTTTATTGCACAACAGGTCCTCCATCTTCCAATTGATACAATTGATTCCCCGAACTTCTGATTTCACTAAACTTGTTTCTTTCTTAGACATTTCTTCCAATTGACATCGTGATTAACTTCATTAACTCTCCATTTGCACAATTTGGCTCTTTGATCATCCAATTGACTTGATTTTGTCTTCAATTCCTTTGTTTTCTCGATCTTGGAGTATTTTTAAAATATAAACAAATAATAACAAAATGAATAGCAAATATTCTCAAACAAACATGTAAAATCCTATTTAGGATACGAATAAATGTATAAAATACACTTATCAGTAGAGTTGATTTAAATTCGAGAGAGGAATTTCATATACAAAAGTGAATTCGGCCGAGCACATAGATACGAGTAAAACTTGATGATTAGAATTAATAGTATTGAATAATGTAAAATCGAATGTCCCAACACTTTAAACATCGCTTAAGAAAATCATAATTTGAATTCTTTTTACTAGATTTTATTTACTTTAGTTTGTTATTTTATTTTATTTAAAACTTCAAAATCACATCAATTCTCTCATTACGGTTAAGATAGTTAGTCTAGAACATAAATTTACTCAATCCTCCTGGGATCGATATCCGGACTCTGACTTGTGCAACCTGTACACCTGCGTTGAGCAAACAAGTTTTTGAAATACCTCCAAACTAGAATCATTGTTCGCCCTCGAATAAAGTAAAACTAGACTATAGAAATCAAAGGTGCAAATAACAATTATTTTTGCTTTTTGTCTCTTTTTTACCATATACCTCAAAAGTCGAGATCAAAATCATGCATTAGAAAAGAACTTTAAACAAACACAATAAAATAGTTCTAATTATCCCATCTTAGACTTTCAAGTTTCTGTGTGAATGGCCAATGTCAAACGTAAACTTCTGCAAAAACATATTTAATATGGTGTTGCTTATTATGCAAAAGCAAGCACAAATCCCATGTGTTCATCCTACCATATTCTAATAATTTTCCTTATAACGCTCATGGATGATCACCACTGTCTGCTTTTCTCTCAAATCCCACGATTCCCTCAATAGTGGTCTTTAAACATTTTTACATTGCATTTTTCAACTTAAGATAGTCAGGATTAGAAATATGCATGCACAATAAGCTTCTAGTATGCAATCCCCAATTCCACATATCTGATTTCCAAAGTTCAAGTCAACAAAGCTTATACCATGCACTTTATTATTTTGCGGTTGACTTTCTTTCTTTTTGTTGTCCTTGTTTTTTACTATCTTTTTGCAATACTTTTCTTATTTGTGACCCCTTTAGAGAGTTTTTAGGTCAATGACTACTAAGACAGACGACTTTAGGACATTAGGTTCAGAGAACCCCTCAAACTTAATTATCTGAGTCACAAAGGCGACAAAGAAAAGTTAAAGATGTGTTTGTTGTCTTGTGTATAAGTCCACTTTCTCTGAAGCTTTCTAATTGACTCATGTAACGAGCATTGGGCTGTTATCTCCCAATTCAGTTGAATTTTGTATACCAAGTTTTAACACACTTAAAAGCTTACTTGCTCGAGTCAAAAGGGCTACGAAGAGTGGAATAAGACATTTAGCATTTTTCTGTTTTTATGCTCGTGCTGATTTATACTTGTTGACAAAACCCTTTAATCAAAAGTGCAAAGCCAAGAATTATAGACCCTCAACCCATCAATACATACATATCCTAACCTTTCCACCCCCAAATTGCTTCTTGAGCGGTTTGGTTCTAATCTGAGGTCGAGATGTCTAAAGATCTAAGTTTTTGGGATTGACTAGTCATTCGTATGTTCATGCTGCATACACATACCCCACAAATATCAAACACACTCCTACACATGTCATAATTTAACATTGACTATGTGCGCAAAATTATGAAAATCTAACATGGATAATTAGTCAATAAAAATCAAGTTTCCATGTTGTCTATTATTCTCACTACAGCTAAAATTTATAAAAACTATATCGTAGGAAATAAATGAAGCAACAAAAATTTTCAAGTTTTTTCAATTTTTTCTATCCCAGCTAATCAAATAAATGCAAAAGAATGAGATTTCCACCCCCAAACTAGAAGTATACATTGCTCTCAATGTATTTCGAAAAGATATAAGAATTGAGCTTACAATAAGGATAAGGGTTCAAGTACTTTTCGGGTTTGGAGAGGTAATAGCATTGCTTGAAACTTTACTTGATGTTTCTTGGCGCTTCGACCAATTTCCAGTTGTCCATGTTTGGCCGATTTCTTTACAAATTATATTCCATGCAAAATAGAAATAATTAACATTAGAATGCATCTAAATTGCATAAGAATTAAAGAAATCAACCATACACCCCCAAACTAGGACTTAGAAAAAATCTGAAATTTTTGAAAAAGTGTTCGACCACTGATGTTCAGGCCCTGAGATCTCTTAGAAAAATAAGAAAAATTCCTGAGTAACCTTCAGGCATATGAAAGTATATAACCTTATCTACAACATATCAGAAATCCAATACATTTGGAGTTCATTTAGGTTGTGAAAACATATGGTGAAGTAGTGACCAGAGGCTGGAAATCAAGTGCAGTGGGTGCAGTGTGCCTGTAGTGACCTTGCAATGGATGCAATGGTGTTTCATTTGAGTTTAGTGCCTTAAATCTATGTAAAGTATGAATGAATGATGTACATACAATGTATGACATGTGGTCAAGATGACCATCCAAAAATATTTACAAAAACTTATTGAAAAACTCACTGTGGCATTTAATCAATAACTTGGTATGCATGCTTGAAAAACAATAGAAATCAAAGAGTGGGGAAGTTTGGATTTGCCCAAAAAATTTCACTTACTTAAGCATAATCATATACACCAATCACTAGCCTAGCACATGCTTCAATGATGCACACAATTAAAATTCCACAAAAGTTTAAAAACCCTTAAAATGTGCAAATTTCCAAGTGAATGTGTTTGAAGCTATGATTATCAAAGAAGTGGATGTGAGTTTTGGGGAGGGAATTCATGTTTGAAGCTATGATTATTGAAAAATTACTTCTTATGTTTAAAAATTTCCGAATTTGGAGTCAACTGTGTGGCCCCGCAACCACCTGGGTTGAAAGGTGGTGGCCGCATGGTTACTTAGCTGAAGATAAAAATTTTGAACTTTTGAGTTTCAAACTCGATTTTCGATCACAAAACACCTCGTGATCCTTGCACTCAACTACCTACACTTTGTTCATATCTTAAACTAACATGTCATGCTTTATGTTTATAATTTAAAACTAAAAAATCAAGCATGCAAATAGGATCAAAATTTTCATGGAATGGTAATGTTATGCAAGCTAAATATGTACCACATTATGACTTCATGTTTTAGGCCAGAAATTGATGATGATCATTATGCACACACCCAAACTAGGATTATGAACTTATCGAATACTTAATGTGGTGCCTATAATGTTGTGCTAATTGATAACTCATGCATGCTAAAAAATATGTAAATAAACTAATAATGCAATAAAAATCCTAAAAATACTAATAAAGCAATAAAGAAAGCATAATAAATAAAGGACAGGGCATTGGGTTGCCTCCCAATAAACGCTCCATTTAAAGTCTAAAGCTCGACTTTTGGCAAACTTCATTATGGTGGCTTGAAACTTGAAGTTGAGACCTCATCTTCTTCCTGAACTCTACATTCAAAATGCTCCCAGTAGCAAAGATGTTCTTCCACCTCTATTTTACAGCAATTTTCTAAGTGTGGATTATGGGAATCCATTTGACTAATGTTGAATGTGACATGTTCCTATTCAACCCGAAATGTGACATACCCTTCTTCTACATCTATAAAAGCTCGCGCAGTAGCTAGGAAAGGTTGACTAAGGATTAGTGGCATCCTCCTCCATGTCCAGAATTCCATGTCCAGAATTATGAAGTCAGCGGGGAAAATGAGTTTGTTGACTTTCACCCAAACATTCTCCACAACTCCATATAAAGGCATTAGGTTTATACTTGCCCCTAAATCACACAAAACCTTATTAAATTGTAAATCACCAATTACACATGGGATAGACAAACTCCCTGGATCCTTCAGTTTTGTGGCTTCTTTTGCAGAATTTCGTTGCATTCTTCGTTTAGGGACACATCTTCCAGATCCTCGAGATTCCTCTTACTTGACATCATCTTCTTCAACAGTTTGGCATAGCTCAAGATTTTTGTGATAGATTCTATGAAAGGAATATTAATATGCAACTTCCCGAGCATATTAAGGAACTTGTTGAAATGTTTGTCCTCCTTACTCTTCTGCATCCTTTGTAGAAACGAGATAGGTGGATCATGAGGCTTAGTTAATGATTTCACCTCACATCCCTTGTCCTTTTGATCATGAGGCTTAATTGATGATTTCACCTCACATCCCTTGTCCTTGTTGTCATATGGTTTTTCAAACAACCGAACTTGCCTTTTAACTGTTCTACACTCCATTTCATGAATTTGTACTGGTCTATTTTCATGCACCTTGGGTAGTTGACAACCACTCCAAGTAGTAATCGTATTCACCATTTCCTTTACAATTTGTTGTTGAACCCTTTGAGGATAAGGAATAGGGGGTACATACACCCTGTCACATGGAGTGAAACGAATCCTCCCATGCACATAATCCACTTCTTCTCCTACAACTTCAATAGCCATAATCTACTCCTTTGGGTTTGTCTCTGTATTTTCAAGTAGTATACCAGGTGCTCTAGTTGTCAATATATAAGAACTTTGTCCCACCTGAGTTTCCAAATTCTTGATTGAGGATTGATGACTTTGCAAGACCGTCTCCATTTTCTTCATGTACTATTCTGTTTTAATCATGAATTGGTCTATCTTAGCCATGCACTTATTTTCTGCCCCATAAATTGGTCCTTTCTTCTCCATAAGCTTCAAAAATATTTCTTCAAGTTTTTGCTTCTTTTCTTCTTTCTGATACTGGGAGCCATATGTGCAGCATTGTTATCTCTCCAACTAAAATCATGATGATTTAGCCAATCAGGGTAAGTGTTAGAGTAAGGATTGTTTTGGTGTTGACTCTGTTGTATGAAGTTAACCTGCTCCGCTGGACACAGAAGAATAGGACATCTGAAGTTGCATGACTTTCCCTACATTCTTCGCAATTTATCCCAAATTTTTTCATTAAATTCCCCACTTGTGTAGATTGTAAACAAGTCACCAAAGAATCAATTTTTGTAGCAAATGCAGTAACAGAGTCTACCCATACACCCTTACTGGTTTCTTCTGGATTACTCTATCTGATCCCCACATAGCATTTGTGTTTGCTGTTCTTCCATATAGCTCAAGTGCTCCACCATTTTTTTTTGTAGACAATGCTCCATTGGATGAAGTGTCACCATACTTTTGAAGTGCGAAAGTAGCCACATATAAAAGAACTTGACTTGTTCACCTCGGTTGATGCCATGATTAGAACACTTCCTGAGCATGCTCTTTAACCTGTTCCAAGCTTCACCAAAGGACTTAAGATCATGTTGCTGGAATATTGTGATGTCATATCTGAGTTTGGCAACTTTAGCTGGAGGCTTGAAATTCATGCAGAATTTTCAAACCAAATCATTCCATGTATTTATGCTCCTAGCAAGACGTGAATCCAACCACTCCACTGCCTTATCACGTAATTTGTACGGGAATAACCTAAGTCTAGTAGCACCATTGGATACTCCTTGGTACTTGAAGTGCTCAACATGTCTAAGAATTTTGAGACGTGTGTGCAGATTCTCGTCTGATTTTCCATAAAAGTGATGCCCATTTTGGAACATATTGATGAGACATTTGTCTTCAACCGAAGGTTAGCAACCCAAAGGATGGATACACAATGCTAGATTGGCTTTGTACTATTTGAGGAGTCATAAAATTGCCAACGAGCATGTCATCTTCGTTAATCGGTGGATCAACGGCTAGTATACCCTGATTGTTTGCCATGTCTTCCTTTTTTGGATTATTCTATTTATCTGATTCTTTAGCTTCCCTTAACTTCCGGTGTAAAGTTTGTTCGATTTTCAGATCACCTTCTACAAGTTCCCCGTTCCTCAAACTTTGCATGCATAACCTGAAAAAGAAAATAAAGAAAAAGTGAACGAATTGAAATTAATAAATAAAAATTACTAGAAAAAACTGAAGTAAGCGATAAAATGTCCAAATTAGTGAAAATAGCCTAAAACTAAATTTAAACTATAATCCCCGACAAAGGTGCCAAAAACATGTTTGCTAACCGCAAGTGTGCAGGTCGTACAAGCAATAAAGTGGACTTAGAGTCCGAATATCGATCTCACGAGGATTGAGTAAATTTATGTTCTAGATTAATTACCTTAATCGGAATGAAAGAATTGATGTAATTTTGAAGTTTTGAATAAAATAAACTAACAAAGTAAAGTAAATAAAATCTAGTAAAAAGAATTCAATTTATGATTTTCTTAAGCGATATTTAAAGGTGTTGGACATTCAATTTCACATTAGTCAATACTATTAATTCCAATCATCAAGTCTTACTCCTATCAATGTGGTCGACCGAATTAACTTTTGTGTGTGAAATTCCTCTCTCGAGTTTAAATACACTCTACCTGATTAGTTAACCGTGTTTCTAGATAGCAGGTCGTAATGAATAGGTGCATGGAACACAATAATTCATTTAGAAATCCCAATACTAATAAACATATATCTCTACTGTTTATCCAAGTACCGAATTTTATTCTTAGATCTAAGTGTTAGCTCACCTCTCGAATTATGAAAACACTTATTATATCACGAACAAGTGATCAATTTATTCATGCATTAAACAGGAATATAAACAAATACAAACTATTATGTAGACTTTATTCTAAAATGACAATAAATAATTCTAACTTAGATATATAAATAAGTGTATAAAATACAATTATCACTGGGTGGGAAAGAGCGTCTTTTCGTTCATTCTCTTTTCTTGGGACCTTTGTCATTTTAAACTTATGGGATTTTTGGTGAAAGGATCTACTTTCATTAAGTAGGCAACCATATGGCTGCATTAGCTTCCCATTCTCCCAAAATCTGACCGACTACAAGCTATGAATAATTGCGAATTTCTACGGTAGTTACCCCCAACTGCATAGCTAATTATGATACCTACTCTCGAATCCTCACGATTGGATGAACTGTCTACATAAATAACCCAGGTGGAACTATCCTCAACTGGCAGCTCGATGGGGGAGAGTGAGCTCAACGATAAAGTCAGCAAAAAATTATGCTTTTATGGCTATGCACGGTTTGAACTTGATGTCGAATTCACTTATTTTGATGGCCCATTTCAACAATAATCCAGATATCTCGGCCTATGAGGTATCTACTTGATTAGTTGGTCGTTCATCAATTGTATGTGATGAGCTAGGAAATGCAGCCGTAGTTTTTTTGCTGCAACTATAAAAGCTATGACCAACTGTTCCGCTATGTTGTAGCGGGTTTCCGCTCTTCTTAGCACTTGATTTACATAATACACGGGTTTTTTTCCTTTTTGGATATCTTTCATCAGTACAGTACAACACTGAACACATGGGGACACAGTTATTAGAGATTTAGCTTGTCCTCGGGCTTGGGACGAGCTAGCATTGGAGTTTGTTACAAAGATAGCTTCAGATGTTCAAAAGACTGATCACACTCACCTATCCACTTGAAATTTTCGGACTTTCCTACTGCCTTGAAGAAATGACGACACTTATCTACAGCTCAGGACATGAAACATTTGAGGGCCTCCACTCTCCCAATTAGTCGTTGGACCTTTTTTTTGGTAGTTGAGCTTCTCATGTCTAGAATTGCTTGTCTTTTGTCTTGGTTCGCCTTAATGCCCCTATGTGTTATCATGAGCCCTAAAAACTTCCCTCCGGAAGTGCCAAATATGCATTTTTTGGGGTTTAATTTCAACTTGTGTTCTCAAGCCACACTAAATACTTCTTGGAGGCCAGTCATGTGGTCTTCCTATAAGAGTGACAAATTACTATTCATTTGAAATAGGAATTGGATCAAATGATCCAAAGAAAATCATCGAGCAAGTAACTATTTGATTTTCACCAGTTTCAACTTTAATAATATTTTCTTTGTCCAAGTAAACAATTAAATCTTTTAGCATGAAATATCCCTCCACTGGATGACTAATTATTCTATGGAACCTTAGCACTTGGGATGATCGACTTGACCAGCCTCTTCTAGCCTCTTAAGTATTGAAAGTCCAAATATTCACTGTTCAAGGAGTTGATCTAAAATTCCAAAAACTTCAGAATATGAGAATGGATACTCTTTTTCTTCAAGTTCTTTCAAATTCAGAAGACCATTTTTTTGTGGTTGTATTTTGTTAGGCCTGAACTCTTGGTTTGGCTTTGGATTTAGACTTTAACTTGATTTTTGAAAAGTGATTTTTGCAGTAGCAGTGGAAATTGCCATAGATGATTTACAATTACTTAGCTTACTACCTTTATTAACTTCCTTCTTCGAATCTTTCTTGTCATGTGGGTAACTTGGCAAGTAACTTCCCTGTCTTGTAATCTGAATTTATAAATCATGTGCATGTGTGCCCAACTTTTCAAAAGACCGAGGCATATTTTCGTGGAGGTTATAAAGTATGCCACAATGCATGCCTTCCACACATATGTCAATAACAGATGTTTCACTAATACGTTCTTTGCATTTAAGGACAAGATTTCTCAGCGTTCAATATATTCTACAACTAGTTCCTTCTTGCTTTGCTTTGTTTGGAAAGCTCAAGAAGGTTGACAATTTGTCTGGTGCTATAGAAGCTTGCGAGGAACTCTCGTACAAGTTGATCCCAATTATCATTGTTACATGTTTTCAATGAAATGAGTTGCTTGTTGCTTTGGGTTACCTTTTCCACCAAAATACTAAAATTTCGGGGGCTGGTAGCTAAGAGGCATTTTCATCTTATCAATCCAATGGCTATAGGGCTTCACATAAACTAAGGAAGATTGCGGTAATTCACCATACTGAGCATGGATAGTGTCGACAATCATATGCTGAAGTTGTTAGACAGACAAAGAGCCAATAGAGAGTTGATTGGTATCACGAAACATGTTTTACATCACTGTCCGATCAAGCACATCTTGCTTCTGCTGATGCTATTAGATTTCTGGTTTTTAATTCCAGAAGAGCTTGCATTTTTTGAGTTGTCTTTTTTCAAATGACTTTGTAACTCTAGTCGATGCATAAGAGCGCTGATTTGTGCATCTTTTTCCTCCAAAGATTTCATTAACTTTTTAATGGAAAACATCATTTGTTGAACTTGATCATCAGAGCCAAGTGTCATTTCTGTGACCATCACCAGCTCTAGAGATTCTTCAAAAAGGGTATGGTTTCCCCACTTTCGTGGAGAAGTGGCATGAGTTGATCTAGACAAAGAATTGCCACTGGAAGTACAACCAGGATGAGAGCTTTCCGCTAAGTTCTTGGTCATTTCTTTCGAATGGTAGCCCTACTTCTTGAAAGCAATTTTCATCTTGCCTTTGTTGGAGAACTTAACAGTGAAACTAGTTGAGTTTTCCTAGTTTTTGTTTGGGATCTAGTCACATGGATGAGCTCAATAAGTGTCTCTTCAAGACAAAGCATGTTTCCTTCACCTTTTTGCTTGCCACGTCTGATGTAGTTGTTGAAACTTGAAGGTTTTACAGATCAGAAAATGAGAGGCAAGATGGTCCCACGAGCGTGCCAAGAAAATTGTAAGAAATATTTCGTGTATTAATAATACTAAAAGTGGATAATTCTCTATGATTAACAAATTACAAAGTCATCTGATTAAGGATCCATGTATTTGAAACAGTGTTCTAAAATGCGCCGCCTAGGGGCAGTGCGTAGCAAAAATGTGTCGAATAAGTGGTATGTGAGTAAAAATGCAGTCAAATTTTTTTGTTGACCTCCTAGACACGTTTAATCTCACCTAGGAACGCCTAATCTCGCCTAGGCACATTTAATACCGCCTAATCCTTTTTTTTAAAGTAAAAAATCTATTTTTTTATATAAAAATCTATTTAATGTCTTAAAATAATTAAAATAATATTAAAAATACAAAATGCATTATGACTTGTGATTCTTGATTCTCGACCTCGACGCCTCGCAACGCATTACACCTTTTAGAACATTGATTTGAAAACGAGAGGCCATGTGGCTTGAATCTTGAATTTCAAAAATTGTTGGAGACTTTATTTGTTGAGACTTGACTTGTTTGATTCTTGAACTTTGAGATTTGGGTTTGAATTTCAGATTTAAGCTTGAATTTGCTTTGATTTGAAGAAGGGTTTAATCTTTTTTCGACTTGATCTGGACTTAGACTTGCTTGCTTTGAAAACTTTGATCTTCTTGTTCTTGATTTTGGTCTTTGACTTGAAGCTTGAAAGAATTCTTCTACTCTTCCTCTACAAAGTTTTTTCTCCTTTTCCATGGACCAATGATCCTATTTATAACCAAGTTTGTAAGCACTTCTCATAACCTCCCAATTATTTAAATAGACAATTAAAATAGTTATGAATTTTGAAATGTGGGATGAGCCTCATTGATGAGTTTCTTTTAGGTATGCTTTATTGGACTTTATTTTGAATAAACTTAGCCCTTATTTGAGATCCATTATTTCCAAAATTCATTTTCAACCACACATTCTTTCATAAAATAATTTTATTAGGAAATTAAAAAAAAATTCCTATTTTTTAACTACACATTCTCCTGAAAATCACTATTATAAAGTAAATTTTCTTCAAATAATGCGTCTCAAACAAAGGCTTAATTGAACTAAAAAAAATTGATTCAATCCAATCCAATTTATTATTATATTATTATTTTAATGTCTACAAGCCAACATTACTTTGCCATATTTATGCTCTATTCAGTTGAGATTTTTAAATTTATAAATATTTTTTTTGTTTTTGAGGTAAAATGTATGTTTAAAATGTAATTTTAAAAATTATGTGATTAAAAAGGGGTTTGAATTGTTTATTAATTGGTTATTTTGTAACAGTATGGAGGGTAATTTGTTATTGAATTTGAAGTCATCTTCAACAATCTTACTGGGTGAAAGTGTCACAATAGTTCTGAATTCTGCTACATATAAATACATGTTAACCTACTACGTGTGTCACAATTCTATTTTTCATAATGATTTGATCAATTCACCTCTTACATCATTTTTTTAACCAGCAATGATCACACCTCAACATCAATTATTTGTCAATTTGCATATCAAGGTGGTGGTACTAGTCGGAAAATTCATTGAACCATGCTACTTGTGGGTTTGCACAAGACCCACCCCTCTCCACAGCGAGGGGCCTTACAGCCCCTGTTACGCGCCCTGTACAAAAATTTCCCAAATTCAATAGTTATCCACTCAATTATTTGTCAAATTGCATTTCAAGCCCTGGGCATTGCTAAAAGAAAAGTATAGCCGAATGTAAATAACCAAACTACCCTTCAATATTTGCGTATATGAAATGACAATGACCTAGGGTTTCAATTGTTATCCACTTCGTACTATCTCAACTTTCTCTACTGAGTTTACTTGCGATTCGCGTAGCACCTCATCTTCTCCACAGATCGCAAAGGTAACTATACGAAACCCCTATCCAACCCCCATTAGAGATACTGGAACTTATAAATGTATCTTTTGTTTTTTTTTAGAGATTTTTCTCATGAAACTATTACGTACGCGTATCTCTCTGTATGTATATATGTGCTTTTTGTGTAAACATCTAGGTTTAGTATCGAATCATGTTTGATGATAGATTCATGTCGACGGATGTGTATATTATGGTTTTGTAGCTTTTTGTAGTTGAATGCTTGGAAAATTAGGCCTTGGAGGCTCCTAATGTAGAATTTAGGTTCCTCCGATTTTGCAACAAAATTTGAATTTGCTGGATTTATTTTCGTTTGTAAGTTGATTTTGTATTTGTTGTGGGTAATTGGGTAGTTTTGTCCCTGTGGTTAAAAATATAACCTTTTCTACCGTCTTATTATTTAGTAAAGCTCTGAAGCATTATACTTTTGATCGTGACTGTTTTTTTATTAAAAGATTTTTTTTGCTTCAGAACATATTCTTTTAATGTTGTAATGGTCATACTTTTCCGTCTTCCATTCATAAAGAGAAGGTTTTGGTACGTGTTATACTTTACAAATGGCATTTTACCTCTCAATTATTTGTATTTGGAGTTTTTATTGATTTCTTATTTAATTTCTTATGTATCTATATACGAAGAAGACGGAAATGTATGTTTTATTGTGGTTAGATGAGGTCATGGGAGAAGTAATTTTTGTGCTCTAATTGTAGTTAAGCTCTTTCTGAAGCATTGTTTTTTGAATTCAAATTTGCACCAAAAGAATTGTTTCTTATTCCAAAAGAGGACTTTATTCATCAAGTACCTATATTGTTTTATAACAGATGAATGTGGAAAAGCTAATGAAGATGGCAGGTTCCGTCCGAACCGGGGGAAAGGGTACCATGAGAAGGTTTGTATCCTTTTTATATTTGATAGTGATATTCCTGTATATTTGTCATCTCTAAGTACAAAAAATATCACTTGTTAAAGAAGTTATACAATTCCATGATCTGATAAATTTGCATTATGGAGGATTACTTATTGGTTTCTTATTCTTATTAAGCTCAAACAGTGTAGACTCTTTGTTAAAGTGCTATTAAATATATATTTTCAATTGTAGAAAGAAGAAGGCTGTTCATAAGACAACCACTACTGATGATAAACGACTTCAAAGCACCCTGAAAAGAATAGGGGTGAATGCTATACCAGCAATTGAGGAGGTCAATATTTTCAAGGAGGATATAGTAATCCAGTTCACTAACCCTAAAGGTACCCATGATGTAGACAATCTGTATTTGGTCCGAATTGACTTATTTTCTCTCCACCCTATATAACCGTTGTTGTCTTTTGTTATTCAGTTCAAGCGTCTATTGCTGCCAACACTTGGGTTGTTAGTGGTTCTCCCCAGACCAAGAGTATGTTCTCTTCTTGAAAACATAGATCTTGTTGTTTTTTAGTTACATAACAGTCATTGACATATAGCGGAATATTTGGGTCAAGCTGTGTCACACACTAATCTTTCTTATTTTACTTGTATGGAATGTAAAGACGCCTTCTAGTTTTTATTCTAGATTGGATGAGCTATCGCCCGTTTAAGAAATATTCATATTAAGTATTATCTATTGTAAAAAACCCAGAAAATATTACGAATTTGATGTTTACCTAGTTCAAGACACGAGATGTAACCATGCTTCGACTTGTGGTCCTCAACCCATAGATTTTGATCGAAAATAAGTAAGCAGAATGGTCTCAGATAACTCTTTTTTTTCTTTTTTTTGTATATGGGGATTTGAGTTTCTAGCTGGACTTTCCTCCTGCTTATTTTTTCTCTGCTAAAGAATGGTGGGAAAATATGATTTACTATTTATGGTTTCTGTTGTGGTGGCACTTTTATCCTCAAAATTTAAACTCACATTCTGTTTTTTTCTGTTTCAGAATTGCAAGATGTTCTTCCTCAAATCATTCACCAATTAGGTTTGTTATCGTTTTTTACCTTTCTAATATCTGTTTTGTTGGACTAGTTGCAAAAAACTTGATTGTCATGAGGTTTCTACTGAATACTTCAGGTCCAGATAACTTGGAGAATTTGAAGAAATTGGCAGAGCAGTTCCAGAAGCAGGTGCCTGGTGCAGCTGCTCAAGATCAAGATGATGATGTACCCGACCTTGTTGCTGGCGAGACATTTGAGGCTGCTGCAGAGGATGGTGATGGTCATGATCATGGTGATGGTCATGACCATGGTCATGTTCATGTTCATGATCATGATCATGATCATGGTGATGGTCATGTTCATGATCATGGTCATGCTTCTTAAGAGCTCAATATTGGTTGTGTGCAATTCCTTGATATCATGGTCATGCTTCTTAAGAGCTCAATATCGGTTGTGTGCAATTCCTTGTAATTTTTCTTCATGTTTTTGTGATCTTTGTCATGAAAATACTAGAAAGTTCGTAACATAATCAACATTTTAAGTAACGTAGCCCTTCAGATCATTATCTGCCATGTATGAATTGGGGCAATCCTCGTTATCGTAGACTTCTATAAGATTTTGTTTTTACTCTATATAAGTTTGAATTTCATCAGAATTTGTCAATTTTCTTGGAGAATTGGCGAGCCATGTCTCGTCTGCAATCTCATGCTAAGATCTGTGGTATCATAGTTCATCATTCATTCACTCTTTGAGGTGGAACGGAAGATTGGTTTGTGGGCCTAGTGCCCATCTATTATAGTGAGAGAGAGGGTAAATATCTACGCCACTACAGTTCGTCGTTTCTTTGCTGCTCTTACATTTTGATATTTTCTACTTAGCGTTTACTGGTTCTTGTTTGTTGCTTCATTTTAAAGCATCGTAACACTGGCGTACGACACAGTATAGTAGTATAGATGATAATAACAAGAATGAATGTGATTGTGGGTGTGTGTGTGTGTGTGTGTGAGAGAGAGAGAGAGAGAGAGAGAGAGAGAGAGATTAGAAACCTATAATAGTATTATTTTGATTCGGGTCAATCTTCTGATATGATTCACTCCCGATAAACCTAATGAAAAGGTGGGTTCATTTCGTTTTGAAACTTGTTACATCTATGACCACATTTAATGCATTTCGTGAATTGGAGAAATAAACAAAACACGTCAGTAAATAGATAGAATATGATAAAAAAATTTCTTCAATGCACAATGTGGATTAAGATGTTAGGTTGACGCGACGTTAAAAAAAAATATACTTTATGAGGTGAAGCGTCTACATCTAAATATTTTGTAAAACATACATTCTCAGCATTAACTTTTATTTTTTAATTATTATAAATAAGGACGTTGATCAATCAAGTTTTATGATACAAGTTATTTTTGTTTGAACTCTTTATATAGGGAGAAATCCTATAGATAAGGCTCAATTTATGCATAATAATTAATTTTAATTTAAAATAAAAAATACCACATAATCAATACTACCTTCATCTCAAAAAGATAGTCCTATAGTTATTTTCACACGGATTAAGAAATAATAGTTAATATAATTAGGGTATTAAATTTTATCAATATTTTTCATTTATACCATTTATCCCTTATTTATTGTTTTAAGTGGACTAACTTCGTTTTCCTCAAAAAATTTGAAAATGCAATAGTTAAGTAGTTGGAGTGTATTGTACCAAGATACATTAAATAAGGGTATACGTGGAAATAAAAAATTTAATACATATACAATATGAAACAAGACTATCTTTTTGGGATAGAAAGAATATTATTTAAATATAGATGAAATTATTGGAGAGTAAATTTTTGACTTCTCCACTTTCTTTCCGCATATAAGTTCATTGTGTAATTAATTTCCCTTCAACTTGCTTTAATTTTTTATTTTTCCAGTACACGTATCCTCGCGTGGTGAGCTCAAGTTAGTAAAATCTATATATTTATATAAAAATAGGTCAATCGTTATCATTTTACGCACACGTTTTATCGTCTAATTTAAATTTCTAAATCGGGAAACTACCTTGCAAAATACAAGCAAAAAGGGAAAATATATATATATATATATATATATATATATATATATATATATATATATATATATATTGAGTGTACACACACACACATATATCTTGAAGTTTTAATAAAATATATGTAATCAATACATTAAAAATTAAATTTAATAAAAAATTCAAATACATATAAAAGAAATTTGGTGATGAATAAAAATAAAATTAAAACAAATTTAATACAAAAAATTTAATTAAGTGCCAAATTTTAAAACACGTGGGTATTGTTTCTTTTCCTATTTTGATTAATTTTGTCTTTTTAAAATTTCAATTTCAATAATATTTTGTAATAAAATATTATTTGTATTATATTTTTTATTCGATATGATTGTATAATAATCAACATATTTTCATGAATTCTAAATTATTATCATGAATAGAAATCTCGTCCATCGCACGGGAGAAATGAGAGTTTACTTCAAAGTGAAAAATGTAAAGAGGAGTTAACCAAAAATATAAGTAGACGGAAAATAAATATACTTCTGAGTAGTCTCTGTTTGGAAAATTTTTTTTTTTAAATCACTATTAAATTACACACATTTTTCAAAATTACTTTTCAACCAGATATTTAAGCTTGAAAGCATCACATTTTTTGTTTTTAAATAAAAAAAACTAACAACTAAAATCTGCATTAAGTTTTAAAATAAATAATTAATCAATAAAATTAAAAAATAGCTAAGTTATTAATTTGAAAAGCAAGTTAGGGTATGTTTGATTGGAGGGTGGAAAAGGAAAAGGAAAATCATTTTCCATGGAAAATATTTTTTCACCTTCACCCAAAGAAAATAAATTCAAGGATTTCAAGGAAAATTCTCACTTTTTGACCTTGGATGGAAAATAATTTCCATGGAAAATTTGCCAATCAAACACTTGAAGATGAAATTTAACTAGAAAATATTTTCATTTCCATCTTTTCTCATGCAATCAAACACACCCTTAGAGTTACTTAATTACCTCTGTTAAGGAATACATGACGGGGGAGTTAAATAAATATGAAAATATATTGTTATATTATATTTTTATCATTAAAGATTGTATTTAGATGATTTAAATTGATTTAGTCAAATATTGTATTAGATTATCTTTAGGTGATTTAGATTAGATTGATTTAGTTTTTTTTTTGTATTCAAAACTCTTGTACTATATATCACTAGTACAAAATAGTCCAAAAAAAAGAAGCTATTCACGTCGTTTTTTGAAAAAAACGACGCCTATAAAAACACGGTGGCAAAATTGTAAATAAGATTTAGATAAACGTGTCGGTTGTTTTATAAAAACCGACGCGGGGGCCACCGCCCAAGTATGGGCGTCGGTTCTGATTAAAGAACCGACGCCTATGTGCGTATTATAGGCGTCGGTTCTTACGTTGAACCGACGCCCATTATTTAAAGGCGTCGGTTCAACGTAAGAACTGACGCCTTTAATTGAATTTAAATCCCCCGGGCTAGGTCTCATTTCTTCACACATTTCATCTTCCACCCGCGCGCCATCCTCTTCCTCCCTACCATCACTCCGTCGCCACCTTCGCCATCTCTTCCCCTCCGCGAGCCAGCCCACCCCCGCTCCCCTATTTTCTCGTCACACCCCGTACCCACCTCTCTTCCCCTCCGCCCGCCCCCGTCTCCGTTTGCCACCAAGTCGCCGCCGCCGCCATTCTTGCACCAGCTGCCACCACCCCCACAGTTCTTGCACAGCTGCCGCCACCCCCCACCCCCCTCGCTGCGTCCACCTTACATGCCGGTAAGTAGTTTTCGTTTTTTTTTTTGTTTTTTTGTTTTTTTTTGTTGTGAACATATATTCGACTCCTGAGAGTGGTCAATAACCCTAATGGGCTACAAGAAAATTAATTAATATATAGAGTTTCTTTATCTATTAGGATGCATTTGTTTTTTACTGGTTTTAGCAAAAAAATTTCCTGATTTGAGAGAGTTCTTGATATGATTCTTGTTCCAACCTGACATGTGATTTCTAGAACTCTATGGGAATGATGATAATACATTAATGATTGAATACTTGCAGAAAATCATGACTTGCAGAAATTCTCAAAAACAAATGTATCAGAAAGTGAATATGTGAAAATTTAATGAAAATTTATGTGTACTATTATAAATTTGGAACATTACTCCATGGCTTTGCTTGGAATCTAAATTTTGGGATAGAGCACGGGGTTAGGGGATGAGGTTATGTTGGCCGAGAGAAGATGATAGTAGATCAATAAATTGATAACAGTGAATTTTGGAATTTAGTGGGGTGATTTTGTGGATGAGATACCACAATGTGGATATTTTATTTATTATTTCATTTTTTTTTATTGAGTTAAGGTTGTGATTGTAAATTTGTTGTGGTGTATTTATTAAAAACATATTTTAAATGTGGTGTATTAATTAAAATGTAGTGGCAATAAAATTGCCCTTTATGTAATGCATGTTCTATATACAAGCTTTTTCATGATTTTTCATCAAATGTGTATATACAAGCTTCAATACATACAACCCACACATTTTCATATTTTAAGTTTAAACTAGTTTCTTCATTTCTTTAGGTTATAATTGAATTTATTATTTATGATTTAATATGTTGATTGATTTAAATGAATTTATTACTCTAGTTTGAATGTTAATGTAGATTATTGATTTTGAGTAAGTAGATGTATAAATTCAATTTTTCAATTATTAGAGTTTTATTGAAATTGTAGAATGTTAAAAAAATTTATTTGATTTTCGAAGTTACGGATAAGTAATGATTGTGAGGTATTTACAAATGAATTATTTGAAATGTTTTGTACTAGTTGGATGTTTTGGTGAGTTGAGATGATTATGTTGTAATGATTTGGAGATATGAGCATATATAGTGAATAATTAAGAGGCTAAAAATGTTTGAGTTTTTAACATGTTGAGGTTGAATATTTTAGAATAGATGATAATGTTGAAGTTTGATTGGGAGTTTTTTTTGAGTTTTGAATATGTTGAGGTTGACTATTTTAGTTTTATTATGGTATTTTGATTCCCCTTACAGGATGGCTAAGTCCAATTTATAGGGGAGATTCTGTCAAAATTTATGTAGGAATTTATAAATAAATATGAAAATAATAAATTATGGCGATTTCATTTGTTTTAACACGTGGTGAATATCTTTATATATAGGTTTATTAGATATGGATCGGGGTTGGATGTATGGGAGACGTAATACAAATGAATATGTGAAAGGAGTTGAAGAATTTATGAAACGTGCTGAGGAAAACAAAATAAAAGAAGGTGAAGAAATGCTTTTATGTCCTTGTTTTGATTGTAAGAATCTGAGAAAATTTCGTAGCTCTGAGCAAGTGAAGAGTCATTTGATTCGTCGTGGGTTTAAGGAATGTTATACACGGTGGATATGGCACGGTGAGAGTATACTTCCTAGGACGAGCACCGGTGATGATAAGGTTGATCAGGAGGAGAATAATGTGGATAATGATGAGAATGATATGGATAATGATCGGATAGATGAAATGCTGCGTGACATACAAGAGGATTTCATCGAAAAGCCTCATATTTTCGATAGCTTGTTTAATGATTCTGAAAAATCTTTATTTCCTGGTTGTAAGAAATTCACAAAATTGTCTGCTGTGTTCAAGTTGTATAACTTGAAAGCGAAGAATAGGTGGATTGATAGGAGTTTCACGGCTTTATTGGAACTTTTACGAGAGATGCTTCCGGAGGATAACGAGCTTCCTTGTTCAATTTACGAGGCAAAGAAAATGTTGTGCCCGATGGGTATGGAGATCAAGAGGATACATGCATGTCCAAATGATTGTGTATTGTATCGGAATGAGTATAAGGACTTGCACCTGTGTCCAAAATGTGGGGCATCGAGGTATAAGCGAAAGGAAACAAATGATAATTGGGAGGATAAGAAAGGATCTCCAGCAAAGGTGTTATGGTATCTACCCGTAATACCAAGATTTAAACGCTTGTTTGCCAATGCAAAGGATGCAAAGAACATGCGGTGGCATGCCGAAGGGAGGAAAGAAGATGGAAAGCTAAGACACCCGGGGGATTCTCCTCAATGGAGGACCATTAATAGGATGTTTCCTGAATTTGGTGGGGAAGATAGGAATCTTAGGCTTGGACTATGTACAGACGGGATGAACCCGCACGGTAGCATGAGTAGTCGACATAGTACTTGGCCGGTTCTTTTGGTGAATTACAATCTTCCTCCTTGGTTATGTATGAAGCGCAAGTACATCATGTTGTCGTTGCTAATTTCAGGGCCTAAACAACCGGGAAATGACATAGATGTTTACCTAGCGCCCCTAATTGAAGATTTAAGACTGTTGTGGAATGAAGGTGTGTTGACATTTGATGCACATAGCAAAATGAATTTCACATTACGTGCTATGATATTTTGCACCATAAATAATTTTCCAGCTTATGGTAACTCGTCGGGTTATACTAACAAAGGAGCTAAAGCATGTCCTATTTGTGAAGAAGATACAGTTGATTTTTGGTTGAAAAACTGTAAGAAAAATGTGTATATGAGTCATCGCATATTTCTCCCTGTTCATCACCCTTATCGAAAGAAGAAAAAGCCCTTCAATGGAAAAGTCGAGACTCGAGTTTCCCGCTTACCGTTAACAGGAAAAGAGGTTTATGAACGAGTTAAAAATATTGATGTCGTGTTTGGCAAACCTTTTAAACCTCCTCAGAAGAGTCTTTGGAAGAAGAGATCCATATTTTGGGATCTACCCTACTGGGAACACTTACAGGTAAGGCATTGTCTTGATGTAATGCATGTGGAGAAAAATGTATGTGATAGTGTCATCGGGACATTATTGAACATTCAAGGAAAAACAAAAGATGGTATCAAAGTTAGAAAAGACATGGTAGAAATGGGAATACGAGATAAGTTAGGACCCCAAGAGTTGGAAAAGCGTACCTATTTACCTCCAGCTTGTTACACTTTGTCTAGAAAGGAGAAAACAAGTTTTTGTGAGTGCCTAAATTCTGTTAAGGTTCCATCTGGATACTCATCGAACATAAAAAGTCTTGTGTCGATGAAGGACTTGAAATTGGTTGGTATGAAGTCTCATGACTGCCATGTCTTAATGCAACACTTGTTACCAGTTGCAGTTCGTGGCATACTCCCAAAACATGTTAGAAATGTCATTATAAAACTTTGCTTTTTTTTCAATGCAATTTGTAGTAAAGTTGTTGATCCAGAGGCATTGGATGATTTGCAAGCTGATATTGTTATCACTCTATGTCAATTTGAAATGTATTTTCCTCCATCATTTTTTGACATTATGGTGCACTTACTTGTTCACTTGGTGAGAGAAATTAAGATTTGTGGTCCAGTTTTCTTGAGGTATATGTATCCATTTGAGAGATACATGGGTATATTAAAAGGATATGTGAGAAATAGATTTAGACCAGAAGGCAGTATGATTGAAGGTTATGCTGCTGAGGAGGTTATTGAATTTTGTACTGATTACTTGGATGATATTGATGCTATCGGTATTCCTAAATCTTTTCACGAGGGAAGACTGAAAGGTAAAGGTACTATTGGATGCCAAACAATTGTGCCCAGTGTTAAATTGCGAGACAAAGCACACCTCCTTGTCTTGCAACACTTTACTGAGGTTCATCCATATTTGGACGAGCACATGTCCATTTTAAGGCGGCAGAATCCTTCAAAAGTTGAAAGGTGGGTTACTAATCAACATAATCGCTCATTTGCCAAATGGTTCAAAGATAGAGTGATGCAAGAATTATCACAAATGCCGAATAAAATTTCTGAAACTATAAAGTGGTTAGCGTACGGCCCTGGCATGCTTGTGAGGTCTTATGAAGCATATGACATTAATGGGTATACATTTTATACAAAACGTCAAGATGATAAGAGCACGATGCAAAATAGTGGAGTAACTCAAGTAGCAATGTCAAAAGATTTTTCCAGTGCCAAAGATACTAGCCCAATAGAAGCTGTAATGTCTTATTATGGTGTCATTGAAGATATTTGGGAACTTGATTACAGGGAGTTCAAGTTTCCTCTCTTTCGATGTAAATGGGTTGATAATCGACGGGGTGTTCGGGTGGATGAATTAGGCTTCACTTTGGTGGATTTTGGTCGGTTGGGTTATCTTGATGAGCCATTCATACTAGCATCACAAGCAAAACAGATATTTTACGTTCTTGATCCTACCAATACTAAGTGGTCAGTTGTCCTTCAGGGCAAGAGACATATTGTTGGCATTGGTGATGTGGTGGATGAAGAAGAGTACGATCATTTTGACGAAACTCCTCCATTTTCAGTTGGTATACAACCAGATGCGATTATAGGGGAAGATAATCTTGACACAAATTACATGCGTGAGGATCATGAAGAAGGATTGTGGGTTGACCGTCGCTCGTGATTAATTAATTGTGTAAGATTGTTTACTTTCATACTTAGTACTTTTTAATTTTATTCATATGTGCTCTACTCATTGTTAATATTCTTTATATATGCTTTATTTATTCTTACTAACTTGTTTATATATTTTTGTTTATTTATATACGCAGATACGTGCACAGTCCCGTGAAAGTCATGGCTGATTCTACCAGTTCATCTGATAATAGAGTATTAGTCAACCGAGAAAAGACTAGAGGACCAACAACGTGCAGAAAGATGAGGAGGAAGGGCGACGAAGTAAAGGTTATTGAGTTTGATGATCGCAATAGGCCGATCGGACCCCATAAGAAGAAGTTCAGGTCTTATATAGGGTCTGTGGTCCGTATTCATGTGGATATAAATATTAGTGATTGGCATAATGTCCCTGAAGGCCTTAAAGATATGATTTGGGAAGACATAAAGGTATTAGATCACTTCAAACATATTAAAATTAATCAATCTTGTATATTTTTTTTTTAGCGTGGTATAACATCCCATATTATTGTTGTATTTCAGAAGGAGTTCAGCATACCCGATGACGAAAGGAAACAAATTATTTTAAAAGTGGCGGGGATGCGATGGAAAGATTTTAAGACTAGGTTGGTGCATAATTTCATTAACAATACGCACCCAAAATATGCATCACCTACTCTGCTATATGATTACGTGACCGAAGAGAAATGGGAGCAGTTCAAGAAAGAGTGTGAAACTGAGACTTTCAAGGTATATTTAATTGTAGTGTGATGATTCTTATTAATTTCTTATCATTGAGTTGAAAACTAATGAATGTAATGCTTTATTTTTTCAAGGAAAAAAGCAAAAGGCCAGGGAAAGCCAGTCGCACAACGAGCATCCACATTTTCTAGGCTCCGCTGGTTATGCCGGGATGAGGCCACAGTGGCTTTTATCAGACCCACTGTCTTCGGCCTCTTCGTGTGGGACAATTAGTTCGTCCATATTAAGCGATGATCGTAGCTTAGATTGGGTGCGTGCTAGATCAAAGAAGAAAAAAGATGGATCTTATTACATCCCCAATGAAAAAACAAGGGAGGTTTACGCAAAAATTGTAAGCATAGCCTCCCAATTTTGTTCGTAATATGAATTAAATTTCACTTCAGTACCTATATTTAGTTTTCATTTTTTTTTGAAAACAAATTGAAAAATCTGAGGAAGCAACTCAAGGGACCTTTGTCCCTAAGAGACACCACGACGTCTTATCTGAAGCCCTTGGAAAACAGGATCATCCTGGTCGGGTTAGGGGATATGGTGTCTACGTCACAGTGAGGGATGTATATGGAAAACCTGATGCGGCCAGCAGACGATCGAGTGGACTTGTGTCTGTAGATGATATTAAGGATATTATCATGAAGGAGGTGGAGGTTGGTATTACCGAGCGGGTCAGAAAAGAGTATGCAGCAGAGGTACAGAGTAAGATCGACAGTATGCAGCAGAAATACGAAGCTCTCCTCCAACGCATGGGCTTAAATGTTGATGCTGAAATGGACATAACTCCACATCCCCGACCACCAACTCGCAGTAGTTGCTACTCAGTTAATCCAGATCCATTTGACGAGCTTGAGGTATTTAATGTTAAATTATTTTTGAATATTATCGATTATATTCCAATTATTAGGGGTAACATTTACTTTCAATCATGTTGAACAATAGAAGCCGATCCATTGTCGTCTCGCCGTAAGTTGTAATGGTGAGAATCAAATAGTGGCTAGGGGAATGGTTTTTCCATCCGGACCAGAGATTGCTGTGCACCATCAACAACTATTGGTTGATCATGTTAAAGTGTCAGTTGATGATGTTGTACAAGGTGTCGAAGAGTCCCTTCTTCCAGTGCCATCTCCATACTTCAATACGGTGGGGGAAGCTATTGGAAGCTTCTGTCAATGGCCTAAAAATTTGGTGATTTTAGGAGAGGTAATAATAATTTTTATTTACATGACGTTTCTTTCGAATTTTACTCACATTTAAAATTATATTAGACGTGTTATGATGATAAAAATTCTGTAATTGTAGGAAGAGTTGACAAAAAAAGTAAAAAAAATTGGAAAATGTAAAAATACCCAGAGTTTTGATCTATCATCTACCCGACGACTCCCGCTCGTTGATGATGCAACGTCTGGGTGATAGTTGCAAGCGGCTACACACTCTGATCCTTACATTGCCTGTTGGTACAGACTACATCCAATTGCCTTTAGATGCATCTGTGCTTCATCACAAGGACGATGAAAGTCTTTATGTTACAATCGACGACATCGCCGACTTGCTTTCAATGAGATGGCTGAATATATCTATCTTGCAAGTATTCATAATGTAAGACTGTTTAATGCATATATATATATATATATATATATATATCATTTAAATTTTCATTTCATTTTATTCATTGATTATTATTTTTAGGTTCCTTCATGGGTTGTGTGAGGAAATCGGTGTTCAGGCAGTTGGATTTATGTGTCCGTCAAAGATTGCGTCAATCAGAGTAAAAACACAAGAAGATAGTGTTGTGAGTTACATGGTTGAAGCAATGACAGCACTGAGATCTAAGAAATTCATTTTAGCGCCGTACTTCCAGGAGTAAGATCATTTTTACTTAAAACTTGAACCATTAGACATTTCAATGTGTATTTACACGTTCATAATACGTAGGAATCATTGGATGTTGCTTGTGATATGTTGCGAAGCCAACAAGGTGTACTTCATAGATTCAGCTCAATCTTGTAAGCGTACCATAGAAATCAAGCCTTCATTGAATATGTAAGTAATTATTGCATTTTTCATGGTTTTTAGTTTAGTGCAAGGTTGATATATAAGTTGGGCTAGTTTCATAGAATAATCGTGGAGAATTTGATGTGAAATTGATGTGTATATGTTGTGATTATGATAGTTGTTAGGCTAGTTTTCAATAATAGGTCTCTTTACAGGTTGGATAAGTTCAATTTTTAGGGGAGACTCTGTCAAATTTTTTTTAGGATTTTTGCGTTTCATTATTATCTCTATAACCTATTCATGATATCCATCGATATTTTAGGGCCTTCCGAGCATTTTGGTCATTAGAAGGCCAGAGGACACATTCCAATGTAAATTGGAAAAAAATCTCGGTATGAAAACTAGCTAAGCTTTCCAAGTTTTTACAAATCTTTGAATTATATATATATATATATATATATATATTCACTTTCATTAGATATTAATTTTAAAGGTTCAAATTTCAGTGTCCTCAACAACCTGGAGGAGATGAGTGTGGCTACTATGTTATGAGAAACATGTTGGAGATAGTCACGGCTCATTCTCAACTTACTTCTCTAGACAATGTATAAGTTATTTATACGATTTCTATTTTATAAACATAATAATTATTAATTCTTTTTAATTGTTTTTAGGCATTTCAGGAATTTTACTCAATGGAGGAAATCGACGAGGTTCGAAATTTATGGGCTCAATACTTTGTCAAAAACTGTGTATAATTTTGATTTTTAATGTTATGTATGAACAAATTTGTTGACAAATTAATTTAAAATTCTATTTGTTGAGTTATTTAATTTTGTTATGCATTTCTATATATATATATATATATTGTTGATGATTGTTGATTATTGATGGGATGTACAATGCGGACAAAATATAATATACAGTTGCGTGCGTGCGTGCGCGCGTGTATAGGAGGTTTGGCGAGGTTAGATTAATTAAAGGCGTCGGTTGTGTCCTTAAACCGATGCAATAGAATGCACTCATGGGCGTCGATTTTAGGGGCACAACCGACGCCCACGAAGGTACTATGCGCGTCGGTTGTAGGGGCACAACCGACGCCCATAGTTATATTTTAGGCGTCGGTTGTGCCCCTACAACCGACGCCTTTTGGTATGTTTGAGGCGTCGGTTGTGCACCTACAACCGACGCCTTTATTTGTTTTACGCGTCGGTTCACAACCGATGCCTAAACTCTGAACATTGAGCGTCGCTTCCATAGGCGTCGCTGCTACAACCGACGCGAATATCCCTTTACAACCGACGCGAATAGCCGTTTCTGTACTAGTGTATATCCGCCTACGTGCATTAATAAAAGTGTGCATTCTCTTATATTTTTTTTAATATAGTATCAGAACTTGTGTAAGACTCTCACGAGCAACCCAAGTTTTTCTTCCCCTCCTTGGCCATTTTTCACATGCACCACTCAGCCTCCTCTCTCATATTCCTCATTTTCTTTCTTCCATATTTTCTTTCTCGAATCCTTGTTACATTATTCTGTCATTTTCAGCCTCAATTCTTCCTATATCTCCACTACACTACTTCCAGCATAATCTTTTTTTTCCTGGCTTTCACTCTCTACTTTTCAAAATTTTGACTTCCTCTCTCTCTCAACTTCCGACAGATTCTACTTTCCAGCAGATTCAACCCTTCATTTCTTTTCTTAAAAAAATAAAATAAAATTACTTCCTCTGGTTTCTTATCTTCATCTAGTTTATTTTTCTTCTCAATCCTCCCTAGCCGGCTCAAACAAGTTTCGGTCACTTCCTCCCTTTTTTCCCCCTTTCTGTTAATGTTAATTCTCCAAATGGCATAAACTGCTTCGTTTGGAGCCATCGTAAGCCTCTCAGGAGCACCCTAGTTTTCTCTTTTTCCTCGGTCGTTTCCAATGTACTAGTACCACTCGGCCATCTCCCTTTTATCTTCTCTCCTCAATTTCTTCTCAAATCTATTTCAGTAGCCTGCCTTTATTCCTGTGCTTGCCTCTTTATTCATCATCACTTTAGCTTCATCCATTTTCGGTGGTTTCCCTCATTTTGGGTCCTCTATGAATTCCGCACTCACTGCTTCATTAATCCTTCGACCTCTTCCCAGATCTTTTAATCCCACCAGCCTCCAAATTCTTCGTCCTTTCCTCTCCATATATTCTCCACTTTTCCTTTTATATTCTCTGGAACCGCGTTACATTCTTTTTTCTCTTCAAGGAATCATACCTCGACCGAACTTCATCTCGGCTTCTTCACTTCTTTAGTCGGTGTCGACCTCTGCTCCTCCTCTTGGCCGTCTATATGTTGTTGCCTGGTTTTGGCCCCTACTGAGCCTCCTTCTCACTTTTCCGTCTATATATTTTCCCTTTTCCTTCATCTTTTATTATCTTCAGTAAATTCCTTCATCCATAAATATAATTCAGTACCTCCACTACAATATTATGTCTACCGCTCAATCAATATATTTTTCGTTTAAAGATTGCAGTTTCCATTGAAAACTCCATCTTGAAGGAGTATGTTAAGGAATACACGACAAAGAGAATTAGATAAATATGAAAATATATTGTTATATTATATTCTTATCATTAAAGATGTATTTAAATGATTTAGATTGATTTAATCAAATATTGTATTAGATTATCTTTAGATGATTTAGATTAAATTAATTTAGTTTCCTTTATATTCAAAACTCTTGCATTAATAGAAGTGTGCCTGCGTGCATTAATGGAAGGGTGAATTCTATTCTATTAGTTTCTATAACCTCCACCAGAACTCTGATTTTTCCATGTGCTGGATGATTTTACTGACAAAATTCGTAAATCGGCTCCAGCAATCAATTAGAGTGTGTCACCATCATTTTTTGATTGTTCATTATTTCGTACATTTAAATACATGGAATTACAGTGATTAAAGCTCATGATTAACGTTTGGAACTTTTCGAATTCCTAATATAATTAAAAATAATTTTATGCTTATATACATCCATCAAAAATATTCTCCCGTAGGCAACATTGACATTTTCAAAATTTCCGCTTCTTATTTACTTGTGTATATGTTGCTTTCATTTACATCGTCTGTCACGATCCGTCCCAAATCACCTTACTGGACCTGAAACTTGACGTGTGCCGATGACAGGCGACAACTAGATGTTGGACCCACCACCAAGGCAAACTTGACTTTTCTTATCTTTCATATTCACCTTTTAAATAAATTTGATCCCATACGAATTTATAAAAATTTTGACAGAGTCTCCCCTATATTATTGACATAACCAACCTGTAATTCAACGTCACATCCCCAACAATCATGCATAACAATTATAAAGACTTCCCAAAACCTTCCAAACATAACATTAATGCAATAAGACAATTGAAATTCTTAGTCAATTCTTTTAATATATACTCATACAACCCATATTACATAATCATCGGGTCTATTACCGACAAGGCCACAAAAGAATATCACAGCCTATAATATGAGCCCAAAAGATAACTTCTAAATGCTATATCAGAATAGACCATAGAAATGCCTACGTTTAGCTCGTCTGGCGGCGATGTCTCTATCCAAGCTGCTCAAAATCTGTAAATTTTTCCTATAAGGAAGAGATAAGGAGAAATGTGAGCTTGTAACTCAGTGAGTGGAGTTTATGAAGTAATTTCCTTTATAAATCATTTTTTAAAACATAATTTATTTCATAAGCTTTTGCCACTTTAAATCAAATCATACGTGCTAAGAATAATCATAAAGATCGTGGAATAATCATCTGTGGCATAACCGATAAAATGAAATACAATGAGAAAATCACACCAAAGGTACCCAACTAAATCATCTGAAATCTTTATCTAGTCATATGCGCGTATACTACTGAGCACCTCCGTACCCGGCCCAAAGCCCCTCTGGGTACAAAAGTGGGTCCCAAAGACCTCATATATACACCCTTACACACGGGCCATAGGCCCCCTCCGTGCATAAGAGTGGATCTTAAGATCATCTGAACACGGGCCATAGGCCCCCTCCGTGACAGAGCCTTAAGATCACAAATAATATCCGCTAGTACACGGGCCCAAGGCCCCCTCCGTGCACTAACACAAGAACAGATAACCACATCGAGTACTTCTGGTAGTTTTGAAATCATACATGCCAACTTAACTAATCATGCTCGTAAAACATAGTAAAAAGAGTCATCATGATAAACAAACTTAATTTTAAAACATTTGTTTTGGTAATCATGCTAAAAGTAAGTAATTTAAAAATCATTTGTAACTTGTAGAAAATCATTGTGAATAGAAAACTTGAATAACGTAAATTCTTTTAAGTTTTCTCCACTCACAAAATAATTGACAATCCGCTAGCTTGGTCGATATATAGCGCCAACTTCCTCGTCACCTCCTGAGATAAAATAAAATCTTTACATCAACATTTAAAATCACCTTAATAGATAATATAACAAAAGAACCTCATTCTTGAATTAACCCATTCAACTTGTTTTCTCATATTACACCATACTTACCCTTTTTACTTAGGAACAAAAAATCACCTCTAAAGACTAATTAATTTCTAATATCACTTAAGATTTCAAAATTAGAGCCACATTGATCTAAATCCCAATTTTCCATTTTTACAAGCTTACTGGTTTATATACCCATCTTCATGACTAAACCAACATTCATCATCAACACCAACAATTTCATTTCTAGCACAAAACAAACCAAAATACAAGTTTATCTCAACTTAATCACTAATTTAACCCAATGACATAAACCCTAATCTTTAATATCAAGCATTTATTTCAATAAACTTAACCATATAACTAGAATCACCAAAATCATCATTCCCACATTCATATATAACTCACATTTAAAGTATAATTCAAAAGCCCTAATTTTACACATTATTGAACAATAAATATTTTACTACTTACCTCCTAATGTTATGAAAATATGGTAGAATAACAACACCACACTTGAGTTGGATGGCTCTCCCTTCTTCTTTCTTTCCTTTCTTTTTCTTTTCTTCTTTTTCTCTTTTTTTTTTTCCCCCTTCTTCCGGTTTCTGTCTCTCTCTCTCGAAGCCTCTGTTGGTCCTTCTTTTTTTTTTTTGGCAATTGGTTGTTATATTTTGTGTTATAATATGTAAAGTATTTAGTTATTGCCAAAAGGTCCCCACTCTTATTTCCATGATTTAATATAATCCTCAAATTATATAAGTTTTAGAAAAATAACCCCAACAAATAAAATAGTATAATTTGGTCCTAATTTAACTTTGATTTGACTATTCCACATATAACTTTGACTAGTAAAAGTTTGACTAAAAAAAAATAATTGGGTTGTTACAATCTTACCTCCTTCAAAGAATTTCGTCCTCGAAATTCAGTCACCAAATAGATGAGGATATTGAACATGAATTTGCTCCTCATGTTCCCATGTTGCCTCTTCTGCTGGGTGATTTCCCCATCGGACCTTTACTAATGAAAGTATGAAACCATCTCATTTTCATCAATTTGCTCCTTCCGCTCCAATATTTCAACGGGTTGTTCTTCATAGCTCAAATTCTCCTTTAGCTCCACTGGTTCGGATTCCAATACATGAGACACGTTAGGGATGTACTTACGAAGCATAGATATATGAAACACATCGTGTATTCTGGACAACTCATCTGGCAAAGCAAGTCGATAAGCAACTGGACCAATCCTCTCAACAATCTCATAGGGTCCAATATACCTAGGACTCAGCTTCCCTCTCTTGCCAAACCTCAAAATACCTTTCCATGGTGATAACTTTAAGAAGACTTTATCCCCAACTTCAAACTCCAAATCCTTTATGCGTCTGTCAGCATAACTCTTTTGTCGATCTTGTGCTATCTTTAGTCTTTCTTGAATAATTTTTACCTTTTCAGTTGCCATTTGAACCATCTCAGGGCCTACTAACTTTCTCTCACCCACTTCGGTCCAACAAACTGGAGTCCTGCACCTCCTACCATATAGTGCCTCGAAAGGAGCCATCTCAATACTAGAATGATAACTGTTATTATAAGCAAACTCCATCCAGCATAAATGAGTATCCCAACTCCCTTTGAACTCGAGAGCGCAAGCTCGAAGCATATCTTCTAGAGTTTGAATGGTTCTCTCAGATTGACCATCCGTCTGTGGGTGAAATGCAGTACTAAACTGAACCTTTGTGCCCAAAGCACTCTGCAACTTCGGCCAAAATTGAGACGTGAATCGAGGATCTCTATCAGACACAATAGATACTGGAGCCCCATATAGACAGACTACCTCATCAACATATAATTTTGCTAACTTAGACAAAGTGAATGTAGCTTTAATCGGTAAAAACCTTGCAGCTTTGGTCAACCTATCCACAATCACCCAAACACCATCATTACCACTTTGAGTACGAGGAAGACCAAATAGAAAATCCATAGTGATGTGCTCCCACTTCCACTCAGGAATAGACAATGGTTGCAAAGTTCCAGCGGATTTCTGACGAACCGGTTTCACTTGTTGGCAAATAAAACATCTAGACACAAACTCGGCAATCTCTCTCTTCATGCCTGGCCACCAGTAATGTTCCTTCAACATATGATACATTTTTGTGCTGCCTGGATGCATTGCATAAGCTGAATTATGGGCTTCTTCTAGTATCTCGTTTTTCAACTCTAAAATATCTGGAACACACAATCTGTCTCCCATAACTAGAGTGCCATCATCTAGGATAGAAAAATCTGTTCGTATTCCAGCTTCAACTTCTGCCTTCAGTATTCTCAGTGATAGATCCTCAGACTGGGCCTGTTTAACCTTATCCACTAGGCGAGGCTTCACCTGAAACATAGCTAGCACTGCCCCTGAAGTAGTGGCTGATAACCGAGCATTCAAGTTTCTAAATTCACCCATCAAAGAAGCACATACTGCATTTGTTTGGTTCGAGGTACTACTGGCTTTTCGACTAAGTGCATCAGCAACTACATTTGCTTTACCTGGATGGTAATCAATTTTACAATCATAATCCTTAATCAATTCTAACCATCTTCTTTGCCTCAAGTTCAATTCTTTCTGAGTAAAAATATACTTCAAGCTCTTGTGATCGGTGAAAATCTGACACCTCTCACCATATAAATAGTGCCTCCAAATTTTGAGAGCCAAAACCACCCCAGCTAATTCTAAATCATGTGTGGGATAATTCAATTCATGTTTCTTCAATTGTCTTGAAGCGTAAGCCACAACTTTTCCATTTTGCATCAAAACACATCCCAGACCTTGTCTCGAAGCATCACTATAAATCACAAATTCTTCACCTGGTGATGGAAGTGTAAGTATAGGAGCAGAAACCAACCTATTCTTCAATTCTTGAAAACTCTTCTCACACTCTTCAGTCCAAACAAACTTTGAGCTCTTCCGTGTCAAACTGGTCAATGGAAGGGCAATCTTAGAAAATCCCTCCACAAAACGTCGATAATATCCGGCTAAACCCAGAAAACTCCTCACCTCAGTCACATTATTAGGACGTTCCCATTTCATCACTGCCTCTGTCTTTACAGGATCAACATAAATTCCTTCAGCTGAAATCACATGTCCTAAAAATACAACCTTGTCTAGCCAAAACTCACATTTTGAGAACTTAGCATATAATTGTTTATCTCGCAAGGTCTGCAAAATAATCTTCAAATGCTCTGCATGCTCATCATGGTTGGAAGAAAAAATCAATATATCATCAATAAAGACAATAACAAATCTATCCAAATAAGGATGTAGAATCCTGTTCATCAAATCCATGAAAGCGGCTGGGGCGTTGGTTAAACCAAACGGCATCACTAGAAACTCATAATGACCATAGCGAGTCCTAAATGCAGTCTTTGGCACATCAATATCTCGAATTTTAAGCTGATGATACCCCGAACGCAAATCGATCTTAGAGAATACCTTGGCATCTCGAAGTTGGTCAAACAAGTCATCAATACGAGGTAGTGGATACTTGTTGCGAATCGTTACCTTATTCAATTGTCGGTAATCAATACACAATCTCATAGTTCCATCTTTCTTTTTCACAAACAAAACTGGAGCTCCCCATGGTGATGCACTGGGTCTGATGAAACCCTTATCAACCAATTCTTGTAATTGCACTTTCAATTCTTTTAACTCAGTTGGGGCCATTCTATAAGGTGCTTGAGAAATAGGAGTTGTACCAGGCAATATCTCGATAGTAAATTCGAATTCTCTGTCCGGCGGTAACCCTGGAAGATCATCTGGAAACACATCTGAGAAATCTCTCACAACAGATATATCCTCAAGTTTAGGCTTACTAGTCTGAGTATCAATCACATGAGCTAAATATCCCTGACAACCTTTCTTCAGAAGTCTACGAGCATCAAGAGCTGATATCAAACATGATGGTAAAATTCTCCTCTCTCCTTTAAGAATAATCTCAACATCTCCAGACCCCCTGAATGTAACTTCTTTACGAAAACAGTCAACTGTAGCACGATTCATAGTTAAAAAGTCCATGCCCAAAATAATATCAAAGTCATGAATATCAAGTGGAATTAGATCAGCTTTCAGCTCATGATCTTTCACTCGAATCACACAACCCTTGAACACATCATTAGCTAAAAGAGATTTTCCCACCGGTGTAGCTACGACTAACTCATTGTCTAAGGGCTCTAATATCTTATCCGCATATTTAGTAAGTGCATAAGAAATAAAGGAATGAGTAGCACCAGAATCAATTAATGCATGAACACTTTTACCAAAAATAGATATCATACCCATAACAACATCTGTTGACTCCTCAGCCTGCTGCTGTGTCATCGCAAAAACTCTACCTTGGGACTTCGGACGTCCCGCCTGTCCTCTCTGACTAGTAACACCATGGCCTGCAAGATTTGAATGGGTCCCACTCGATGATCCCACATTATCTTTCCTATTCTGATTCTGTCTCGAACTGCTAGCTTCACTCTGTGGAGCCATCTGTGATGCACTACCCTCCTGAAATCGAACTGGACAATCCTTCTTCAAATGTCCCATCTGACCACAACGAAAACAACCACCACTACTCTTGAGGCACTCTCCCGCATGAAACTTGCCACACAACTGACACTGCGAAAATCTGGGACCACTACCACTGTCAGCCGATCTAGGGGCAAAAGATCTCTGAGAAGGAACTTGCATGTGAGAACGGCCATGTACTGGCTGCCGTACAGAACTCTGGCTATGTCCTGATCCTCTACTAAATCCTGTACTTCGAGACTTAGATTTGAAGCTCCCAGTTTGTGTGACACCTGGCCAAAATCCTTTCTTATCCTTCTTTGACTGTCCACTATAAGTCCCCGTCTGACTGTTACCGCCACGAAATAGCATTTGCACTCCCTGATTTTGTCCTTCCAAAAGTGTCGTCTCGACTCTTGAGGCCGCTTCTACAAGTTCACTGAAACTATGATGCCCATGACCTGTCACCATAGCTCTAATTTCTGTCCTCAATCCTTCCTCAAACCGCCTGCATTTGTTTGTTTCATCAGCTACAAAATCAATAGCATACTTGGATAATTCCACAAACCTCTTCTGGTACTCAGCTACAGTGTATGATCCCTGTACAAAATTCAAAAACTCCCTTTGTCTGGCCGCACGGTAGCTCGGGGGATAGTACGTCTCATTAAATGCTTCCTTGAACATGGTCCAAGTAATAGTACTAGGATCAGGATACCGACCCCGATATGTAGTCCACCAATCTGCCGCAACTCCTTTTAATAAGAAGGAGGCAAGGCGCAACTTAGTAGCATCAGAACATACCATGACATCGAAAATGTTCTCCAAGCTCCTCATCCAAACCTCAGCATCTGCTGGATTGCCCGTGCTCTCAAACTATTTTGCCCCAAGCTTAATAGCTCTTTCGATGCTATCATCTCTAGCTGGGTTCTGTAATACATTTGTAAAAGAGAGGCAATGGCCGTAGCAATTCTCTCAGTCAAGGGATCATTCCCAGCCGCATTCCCCGGATTCTGTTATGCTGGTACATTTCCCTGATTCTGTTGTACTGGTGCTTGGTGGACCGATTCTTCTCCCTGATTTAATCCCCTAACATTTGCTCTTTGGCGAGTATTTTGATTTCGAGGTTGTGGATGTGTCTTACCACCTCTAGCCATCTTGCACCTAAAAATATGCATTACAGGCTGACAGATCAGAAATGAATAGCACAACTTGTAAACTAAATAATCATATACTGCCCATACGCCAATAACCATGCTCTGATACCAATTGTCACGACCCTCCCAGATCACCCTACTGGACCTGAAACTTGACGTGTGCCGATGACAGGCGACAACTAGATGTTGGACCCACCACCAAGGCAAACTTGACTTTTCTTATCTTTCATATTCACCTTTTAAATAAATTTGATCCCATACGAATTTATAAAAATTTTGACAGAGTCTCCCCTATATTATTGACATAACCAACCTGTAATTCAACGTCACATCCCCAACAATCATGCATAATAATTATAAAGACTTCCCAAAACCTTCCAAACATAACATTAATGCAATAAGACAATTGAAATTCTTAGTCAATTCTTTTAATATATACTCATACAACCCATATTACATAATCATCGGGCCTATTACCGACAAGGCCACAAAAGAATATCACAGCCTATAATATGAGCCCAAAAGATAACTTCTAAATGCTATATCAGAATAGACCATAGAAATGCCTACGTTTAGCTCGTCTGGCGGCGATGTCTCTATCCAAGCTGCTCAAAATCTGTAAATTTTTCCTATAAGGAAGAGATAAGGAGAAATGTGAGCTTGTAACTCAGTGAGTGGAGTTTATGAAGTAATTTCCTTTATAAATCATTTTTGAAAACATAATTTATTTCATAAGCTTTTGCCACTTTAAATCAAATCATACGTGCTAAGAATAATCATAAAGATCGTGGAATAATCATCTGTGGCATAACCGATAAAATGAAATACAATGAGAAAATCACACCAAAGGTACCCAACTAAATCATCTGAAATCTGTATCTAGTCATACGCGCGTATACTACTGAGCACCTCCGTACCCGGCCCAAAGCCCCTCTGGGTACAAAAGTGGGTCCCAAAGACCTCATATATACACCCTTACACACGGGCCATAGGCCCCCTCCGTGCATAAGAGTGGATCTTAAGATCATCTGAACACGAGCCATAGGCCCCCTCCGTGACAGAGCCTTAAGATCACAAATAATATCCGCTAGTACACGGGCCCAAGGCCCCCTCCGTGCACTAACACAAGAACAGATAACCACATCGGGTACTTCTGGTAGTTTTGAAATCATACATGCCAACTTAACTAATCATGCTCGTAAAACATAGTAAAAAGAGTCATCATGATAAACAAACTTAATTTTAAAACATTTGTTTTGGTAATCATGCTAAAAGTAAGTAATTTAAAAATCATTTGTAACTTGTAGAAAATCATTGTGAATAGAAAACTTGAATAACGTAAATTCTTTTAAGTTTTCTCCACTCACAAAATAATTGACAATTCGCTAGCTTGGTCGATATATAGCGCCAACTTCCTCGTCACCTCCTGAGATAAAATAAAATCTTTACATCAACATTTAAAATCACCTTAATAGATAATATAACAAAAGAACCTCATTCTTGAATTAACCCATTCAACTTGTTTTCTCATATTACACCATACTTACCCTTTTTACTTAGGAACAAAAAATCACCTCTAAAGACTAATTAATTTCTAATATCACTTAAGATTTCAAAATTAGAGCCGCATTGATCTAAATCCCAATTTTCCATTTTTACAAGCTTACTAGTTTATATACCCATCTTCATGACTAAACCAACATTCATCATCAACACCAACAATTTCATTTCTAGCACAAAACAAACCAAAGTACAAGTTTATCTCAACTTAATCACTAATTTAACCCAATGACATAAACCCTAATCTTTAATATCAAGCATTTATTTCAATAAACTTAACCATATAACTAGAATCACCAAAATCATCATTCCCACATTCATATATAACTCACATTTAAAGTATAATTCAAAAGCCCTAATTTTACACATTATTGAACAATAAATATTTTACTACTTACCTCCTAATGTTATGAAAATATGGTAGAATAACAACACCACACTTGAGTTGGATGGCTCTCCCTTCTTCTTTCTTTCCTTTCTTTTTCTTTTGTTCTTTTTCTCTTTTTTTTTTTTTCCCCTTCTTCTTCCGGTTTCTGTCTCTCTCTCTCTCGAAGCCTCTGTTGGTCCTTTTTTTTTTTTTTTTTGGCAATTGGTTGTTATATTTTGTGTTATAATATGTAAAGTATTTAGTTATTGCCAAAAGGTCCCCACTCTTATTTCCATGATTTAATATAATCCTCAAATTATATAAGTTTTAGAAAAATAACCCCAACAAATAAAATAGTATAATTTGGTCCTAATTTAACTTTGACTTGACTATTCCACATATAAGTTTGACTAGTAAAAGTTTGACTAAAAAAAATAATTGGGTTGTTACATCGTCATTTGTAATTTATGCTTCATTTTTTTTAACAGTTTATCCCCATAGTGTGGTCGGATTTCTTTATGCTTAGAAGCAAACACAAGCAAGCATTTTTTAATAAACCATTTTTTGTACTTGCGCATGATTATATAAGGACCTTGCTATATGTGCTAACGAACTGTACTAACAGTTGTACTAACGGCTAAAAGACAAAAATTTTGAATGTCCAATTACTATGTTATCCTTCTAGTTATAATTCTTTTAGTTTTCTGATGTTATGTCTATATCTCTAAATTTATTATTTACATAAAATGCGTAATATATACTATTATATGTTAAACTCTTTTCTTCAATAATTATATTTAATTCTTCAATTTTTTCTCTAGATCACTAATTATTCTTCCTTTATTTACTATAATTCTTGTAAATTGTGAAAAATCTGTAAATGAGGGTTCTTTTATTACATAGTCTAATAAATTATAAAATCTTCCTAAATCTTCTCTTATAATTTCTAATTGTTTAATTGTTTTTTCTCTTAAATACTTAAAGTCGTTTACTTCTGAAGGATTTAATTCTATTAAATATTCTGAATTCATAAATTATAAAGCTAAATATTTAAATTTAAGCTATCAATTCAAATTTTCTTCAAATAGTTAATTCTTGGAATAGTAAAAACAAATTTTCAACATATGTAAAAACATGTAAGAGATATCATAAGCAAAATGATAAATTTAAAACTATGATAACGGTACTTGGATAATATCAATAAAAACGACGATATACAATCCACCATAAATAATCAATAATACTTCTTTCTATCTATGGGTCCATCACTATTCTTTGTAAATCTGATTTTAAAAGATTTTTGACCAAATACTCTTCAGTTATTTATCTGAGTATTAAATACAACTCCATAGGAGATCGTTGCTGCTCGAAAGACTTATGCATTAAAGGATACTCGAAAGACTTACTCCAATACTTTCTATTTAACACTTAAACAAACACTTCAAAGAGGTTCAGCACAATCCAGTTTCGTTTCCTACCTCTGGATGTACTCTTTTAACAAAAAATTTATAAAGAATAAACTTATGAACTCATAAATAAATAGAGTATTACTAACTATTTTATGACTTCATATATATATCTATGTGAAGTTTAGTTACTCATACCTTCTTCTAACTATTTCTGGATTGGTTTGATGAAAGAAAATTTTGAACTTAGGAATGAAAAGAAAGACAATAGATAGAGAGAATATAAATTTTTATTGCTGAAAACCAATATGATTTACGGATGCTTACAATGAGGAGAGACTCCTCCTTTTATAGTTGGTAAAAGCAAAGTTGGGGAACAAGATAATATTCCCTATCTTTTACATACTTGGCTAAGAACTAAAGTAGATAAAGTAAAGCTAAAGTTACAATAATTTCTACTGCTTTTCTAAAGTTTCACATGGGTCTAGACCCCCATGCCTTGAATAATTCATGTTCAGACAAGGTAGGCTTCATCTTCATTGTAGTTGAGTAGGTCCCCACAATTATTACACTCGTGACTCGTTTCTACCTCCATTAGTTGATGTAGATATTCATAGGCTCCTTTGCTAAGATTCAAATTGCTGACAAGTATATTATCAGCATATTCTCTTAATTTCCATAATTGACAATTAACTTGATTAATTCTTGCAATGTTATAAATTAATAATTTGTCATCATTAGATTCATATAGCCAAACATTAGTTTGTGTAAGGGTATACCTTAATTCGGTATACATGACTCTAAATCTCAATGCCCTTTTTTCTGGAATAACTTGTATCTGTTCTTCTTTGTTAAATGATTTAATTTCTAGTTCTGAAAGAATAGCTTTGCTAGTTACTCCAAGTTTTACAATATGTTCTGCCCTTAGAAATTTTTCATCAATAAATTCTGGAATGGCTGAGTAAATCCTGACATAGATCTTTTCAGCTTTGGTAATTCCAAAATATATTTTAACTGCTGCCTTGATAGAATTAGGTAATAATGATATTTCCTTCATATCCTTGCTAGGGCAGATGCACTGAATAAGTCCTTGGTCAAACAGCCCCCTAACTGTTCTTGATTCTGCTCCTAGAAAAATAATTGCTCTATTGATTTTCTGATTGTTCCTTTGTTACGACTGCTGGTTTCTTCGCAGCTTCTAAAAAAGTTTCTTTAGATTGTTCAATAGTTTTGCTAATGGCTTTGGAAGATGAACTTCCAATAATCGATACATTAGATACTTCTTCCTCAATAGGAAGTCCTACAGATAAATTTTTCACTGGAGAGGATTGAGATCCTCCTTTATATATTTCCTCAAGAGAATTAACCCTTGACTTGTAAAAGGCTAATTCACTGTTAATTTGAACAATCTACGCCATGCAAGTATTCACATGGTTGAATAGATTTGAATAGTTGATATTTATTTGACCCATAGCCAAGTTAATTTCTTCTACTTTTTTAAGTATGTCTTCCATATCTTAATAAATAATCTGCAATAACATTGTCAGTACCCTTAATATGAATACTTTCAAAATCATAATGGCTGAGTTTTACTTGCCATCTAATTAACCTTTTATTTGCAATAGTTTGATCAATTTCTTTAGTTAACCAATATTTGACTTGGGTATTATCGGTTCTAATTTTGAATTTTGTAGTAACAATAAATAATTCAAACTTTTTAATAGCAAATTTTACAGTTAATAATTCTTTTTCATTTATATGATAATTAGTTTGAGTTTGAGTAAAACTGCCACTAGTGTATTATGCAATCCTTTCCTCATCCTCATTTGGATAAATATATTTAAGTACTGCTCCCCATGCTGTTTCGCATGCATCAGTTTCTATAATCCAATCACATACTTTTTTGGCTAATTCTAATTCTGGTAAATCTTTACAAAGGTCTTTAATTTTTTATACTTCTTCTTCTTCGTCTTTAGATCATGGTGTCATCTAGTTTTTCCTTTTAGTCTTTTTTGCAATGGGATTAAATGTTTTGCTAAGTTAGGTACATATTTCCAGTCCGGTTTACAAGTTCTAAAAAGCTTTGTAATTGTGTTTTATCTTTTATATGATTGTCAAATTCTTGTATTTTTGTACCAATATGTTTTTGGAGTTTTATTCATTCTTGGCTTATTATATATCCCAAAAATTCTACATTTTCTTTAGTTATCTCCATTTTTGTAGCTGATAATATAATTCCATTATTCCTTACAATATCTATAAAAATATTAAGATGTTTTAGGTGGTCTTGTCTAGTTTCAAAGTAAATAAGAACATCATCAATATATACTGTAATAAAATGATAATAATCTTTAAATATTTTATCCATGTACCTTTGAAATTCTCCTGAACTATTTTTAAATTCAAAAGGTAATACATTTCATTCATAAAATCCTTGTGGTACCGTAAAAGCTGTTAAATGTCTAGATTTTTCAGTTAACATAATGTGATAAAATCCTGATTTAAGATCAAATTTAGAGAAATATTTCCTCTAACTTGGTTAAATAACACCTGTTGGTTTGGTATTGGATATTTTAATTCTTTTGTACAAGTGTTTAACATTTTATAATTAATTACCATTCTAGATTTTCCTCTTTTTTGTTCTGAATTTTTTATTACAGTGAAGGCTGAACTACTATGTTTACTGTTAGATTCTCTAATGAATTTCTTTTCTAGCACTTTTTTATGTGCATTTTAAATTCAGGTAATTCTTTTGGTATATGTTTAATTGGTTTTACACTAATAATCTTAATGTCATCTTCTAATAGAATTTCTGCCATAGGTTTATTTATGTGCCATTTTTCCAAAGTCATCTCCTGATAATTTTAATAATTTTTCTGTAATATTTTTTATTACTATTTGATCAAAATGTTCTTATACTAGATTTATTCTATTTTTATTAGGAATAAATTGTATTGTTTGTGTTAATTTTTGTCTATCCTCAATACGCTGAGCTGCTATATGAATCATTTTTTCTCTACAGTAAGGATCATTAATTCTTATTGCTATTGCTATATGGTGACAAGAGGTAGATAAAAGTATAACATTTTCATCAATAATTATTGGATAATATTGTTTTATGAATTTATTTCCTAATAATATATCCCCTAGCATATCATCAAATTGATATACATAAGGTATTTGTAATTCATATTTTCCTATTTGTATTTTAACATTCCTTACTACTTTAGTTATTAGGTTTGTGCTTTCATCAAATCCTGCAAGTATTGCTTTTTCTTCATTATCTTTTTTATTACTCCACATTTCTGGGGGTAATACATTTTCTTTAAATAAACAGGATGATGCTCCTGTATCAAACAATGCATGATAATTTCTGCTAAGATATCCATTGTAATTCATTTTGGTTAGTATATAAATATGTTCTCTTCCTCCTTATATTTTATTCATAATAATCTTGGTATAACTAGATTCTCATTTTGTATTGTTAATAGCATCCTATCATCTTTTATGTAATATGATTTTACTTGCTCTAAGAAGTTTGTTCCTAATAATAATTTCGTATTTACCTTTTCTGCATGTTCTACGTACATGTTTATGATTATTTCATTTCTTTTATTTATTCTTATTGGTAATTCTACATAAGTATCCATGGGATGAATATTTCCAAAATAATCTTGTATTTGAATTGGATTATTTGATACTTTAAGTTCTAAATCTTCTATTATGTTTTCTTTTATATGAGATACAGTTGCTCCAGTATCTATTAATACTTTCTGCTCTTTCCATTCTCCATTTATTCTAATTTCTATCATAACTTCAAATTGTTTTGTCTCATTTCTTTTAGATAGATTCATTCTTGGTATTTTTCTATGTATTTTTGTCATTATTTGTTTTTCTGAATCATTTCTATTTTTTATTTCAGGTAATGATCTTGTACTAGTATTTCTTCTTAGGCTAATTGATCTTCTTCCAAATTCTATTTGTCGTTTATCCATATTTACTAATCTTCTAGCTTGATTGAAATCTATTTCTATATCTTCTGGTATTGTCATTCTTGGATTTTCTTTAGCTGGTTTGTATTTCAATAAATTTTTAAATATGAGTTCTATTATATGTGTTCTCGTAGCATTCTTAATTTTTACTTCATGTTTACTAGTAAAAGCATATATTGTTCTAATAGTTAAACTTATAGTTTTACTTCCTGGTTCCATATCTATTCCTCTTAATCTGTAATATAATATTAAGGCTTTATTTTTATTTTGTTGTCCCATATTTATGCTGAAATTTGGTCTTATTGTAAATTTTACTTTTTGGTACATTAAGTTTCCTGTTACAATTCCTATTAGAGCATCTTGTACTGAACTTACAATTCTATCATCCATAATATAGAATTCTATGGGTGTATCTATTCCTTCTCTGAAATAGGCTTTTGCTATAATTTGTACGGCTCCTAAATATATGTTCTTTATTTTTCCTTTTAGTTAAGGATTCAATAAGTTTATTTCTTGTCTTATAATTTCTTCATTTATTATAGGTATTAATGTATTTCTTGTAGTATCTCTTATGTATATAGGGTGACTATGGTTTCTTGCTACATATGCTATTTCTTTGTTTTTCTGCCAAAATGGTAAATTAAATATTTATTTTGGTTTTACATCTAATTTTGATTTTAAGATATTTTCATACATTTTAGGATTAAATATTAATCTTTCATTTAATTGTTCTTTCATTTTCTTCTAATTGGTATTCATATTTTTTAGATGTACCTTCTTCACTAATTTGTCTAATCATATTTATATATAAATATTCTTCTTCACTAGATTCATTAGATTCACTTTCTTCTGAAAATTCTAATTTCATTATTGTATTTATTACTTCATGTTCTTCTAATTCATAAATTTCTTCATCTTCAGGAATTTCTTCTCATTCTTCTTCTTGTTCAATAGGTAATAAGTTGTAATTTTCTTTTTCTATTAATGAGATATACATCATATTTTTCTTTTTATCTTTCTTAGGACATTCTGGATATATATGTCCTACTTCTCCACATGAATAGCATTTACATTTTCTAGGATTTTTAGGGTATGTTTTAGTTTTGTTTTGTTTTGTTTTTGCCTTAAATATCTCTTATATGATATTCTATACCTTTTAAATGTTTTATTATATGACTTTTTGTATTTATTGAATTTTTAAAATTTATTTCTAAATTTATCTATTCTATAATATTTCTTTTTCTTGTATTTTCTTTCTAGATGACATCCCCATTGGGTTAGTTTATATTGTAATTTATCACAGCATAATGATTTTTTACTTGCTTTATGGAATTTTATCATATTATTTGCTTCCATACATTTTTCTTGTTGTCTCATTTCTATAAATTGTATTCTTACTCCTAGACTATTATTACTTAATGGTATTTCTAATTTTTCTCAGTCCTTAAATAATTTTAAATTCCATGAGTTTGGTAATTTAAAGAATATTTGGTTCATAATTTCCATACCATATGTTTCCTGATTATATTTTGCCTTTTCAAAATATTCTCTAAATTTGCGTGCAAATTGTTTAAAGTAACACATATCACATATTGAAAGATTTGCTAATAAATATCTATTTTTTAGTTTTGAGCTAATTTTGGTATTTCTGTCTATTACTAATATATATTCTCTTTTTAATGCATCTTCATATCTGCTTAAAATAGTTCATATTTCATCTTGGTCATTTCCTCTAACTTATCCTATATAAGTTTCTGTTAAATTTCCCCACCATCTTGCAGTGGTTCCTATAAATGTATTTTCTAACATTAATTGTAATTGCTTTCCTGTTAATTCTCTAGTATAGGCCACATAGCCATATATTTCATCCATAATTCTAATTCATGATCTACATCTTGCACACATCCTAAATTTATTTATCTTCCTTCTGAACTAATTTGTGTTTCCATACTTCTCCAGGGTGTATATTCTATAGGATAATTTTTACTTGGCTTGGTGTAATATTTTTTTTGTGGTATAAAATTATTTATTTTAAAATTTTGGTTTTGTCTTTGATTCATATAAATTTCTGGTGTATTTTGTGGATTAGTATTACTTGTATTTTCTTTTTTAACTTGATTAGTTCCTGGTTGTTGTATATATTCTGGTGGCTTTTGTCATGTTGGTACTAAAGCTCTTTGTTGTTCTTTCATATTAATTTCTTCTATTTTAAAGTTTTTAAGTTTTTCTATATAGTCTTCTTCTGTTATGTAATCTTCTTCACCTTCTTCTTTAGAATTTTTCATAAATTTTTCTATTTGTTCAGTAATCATATTTATTCATAATCTATTGATGGCTTTAAATTCTTTATCAGTTATTATTCTTTTAGGTTTTCTTTTTTCCATTTCATAATATATTTTTGTTATGCTTTGGTTTACAATTTCAATATTTTGTTGTATATTATCTAATCTTTTATGTAAATGATTTTTTCATATTTCTTCTTCTTTAATTGTTCTTACCATATTTATTTGTTCTATATTAATTTTTTTGCTCTATAATTTCTATTGGGTTTTCATATACTCCTACCATATTTCTTATTTTATCAATTATTTGCTTAATTTGGTTTTCTAAGGTTATTAATTGTTTTGATAGGTTTTTTACATATTGCTTTACTTCTAATATTTGTGTGGGTATATTTTTGTTTATATCTTTATAATCATTAGTTATTTCTATCATTTGTCTTATTTCTAATGGTAAATTATTGATAATTTCTTTAACTTGTTTTGGGTTTTTTGCTTATTCTAAGTTTTGTTCTCTAGTTTTATCTAAACTTATTCCTAATTTATTTAGTAAAAATAAATTTGTCCAATTTAATCGTTTATATTCTCTAAATCCTCCTTCTCCTAATAGTATAAATGGTATAAATTTTCCATATGTTTCAGTTATTAATGACCAATGACTATTATTTGGTAAATCTTTAGATTTATAATTATATATTCTAAGTTCGATTATTGGTAATTTTTTAGACATTTTTATAAATATATTTCTTAAGTATTTCTACTATCTCTGATACCACTATGGCTCAGATCGTGAAATTTTATTTTGCGAAATTATAATCTTTGTCTTATTCTTCTTTAAAATCTTTCTTCAAATTCATCCATATATCTAATATCTTCTAGTCTTATCAAGTTTTCTTCTTTTAATCTTAAATATTCATTATGTTGTAAGACTAGTCTTTTAATTTCTCTATGTTTTTCTAATATGGCAATAGGATCAGTATTTAAGTTTCTTCCTATTCTTTCCAATTCTAAATATTCACTATATAAACTTCTAATTAAATCTTTTCTTTTTTTCGTGAAGTATATGAGGATCATAAACAGGCATAATATTTTTTAATCATGAAATAAGTAATAAAGATTTTAAAGTAATTAAATTTTTAGAATTTATTATGTTTTGAACTTAATAAGATAATATGTGAAATAAGGTATTGGTTATATTTTTAGCTAAAGGGTAAAATAGATATTAATTTATGTTTGTAAGCTAGTTACTAGGATTTGTTAGTACAAGTTGAATGATTGATTATATAATTTTCCTATTGGTGCTCCTTAAACCGTTCCCAATTCAGTATTTTTCCTGTGTGTATAGGAACACAGATATACCCGTGTTTACAATTCCAGCCAATTATTTCTTAGGTATAGACATATCTCTTCATGTCTACATGTAATACAACACTTTCATTATTTCTCCTTAAAATGTTTTGTCAAATTTTTCCCTTTATTTTAATGTTTATGAATTTTGGTGTGCGACACGAGTATTAATAAAAAAAGATAAAAATTAAAACCAAATTTTTTAGATTGATGGATTCTCATGAAATTTATGGATTTAATAGAATTCCATTGAATCTCCCATATTCTAATGGAATTCTATTCCACGAATTTTAGTGGACTTTATTAGATTTTGGTGGAATTTGTTGAATGTATCCTCAATATGGATTTTTTTATGATTTTTTTTTTATCTACTTTTATCTCTTGTCAGGTAATTTATTTATTATTATTATTATTATTTGCAAGTTGAACGTGAATTTGAGACAAAGTAAAAATAAATTAGCATAATTTCTTAAGTGATCATAAAAAAAAAAAAAAAAAAAAAAAAAAGAAGCAAAAAAATTCGAATTATGTCATTAATTAAAAAATAAAATACTATCAAATCCTACCTACCACAATCGAAACAAAGAGATAATTTGCATAAGAAACATTAGAGAAGACTTGTGTTTTTCCTGCTCCTCTTTCAGGTTTAGCAAAACATAAATAATAAAGGTTTTTTCTATTTCACTATCCAATTTATCATAAACATCTGCTCCCCTTTCAGGTTTAGCAAAACATAAACAATAAAGGTCTTTCTTATTTCACTATCCAATTTATCATAAACAATTTCACGCATAAAGCTATATATATTTTCTTGGAATGGACGTAGCTTTAATGCTTTATAACATCCATTAGTCTAGTAAAAACCCTTGTTTGGTCTTGTTAAAAATAACTTTTTTGCTAAAAATTGATGAGAAATGTGTAAATGAAAAGTTTATAAAAATTGTGGGTCACATAAATGAGTTTTCAAACATTGGTGCCAAACTGGGCTAAGCTTCTACTATCAAGCAATTCTGAAAATCTTCTTCATCTTGGTATGACACCAAATATCATGCTGTAGATTTAAAAGTATAAACCAGAAAACCTTTGATAACACACATAATTTTAGCCTGGAGAGGTGATGACCTACATATCTATCTAGGGCTTGATTTAGGAGGAACTATACATAAAGAATAATAAATGAATGAATGTAGGGTAATACCGCATTGAATGGAAGGCGTGGAATTTGAATTTCGAGGAGTCATGGTCAAAGTTGTTGAAGAATTTTATCTTCATATTTTTGTTTTCAAATTCCGAGGAGTCATGGTCGAAATTGTTGAAGAATTTTATCTTCATATTTTTGTTTAAAATCCTTCAAATCCATTCAATTCCATTAAAATTAGAAATCCATCAAAATCCACAAAATTTTGAGGATGCCAAAATTTTATGGAATTAATTGAAATCCATGTTGAGGACCTTGGATTTTAATGGATTCTATAAAATTCCAAATTGAGGATACGTGGAATGTTTAGAATTCTAAAATTCATCAAATTCCATGTTGAGGACACCCATTTGATCATTAGAAATTTCTTCATCAAAGTTAGCTAAATCTTATGTTAGTTTATTGAATCAATCAAGATTAGCTTCAAGATTTTTGGTAGATTCAAATTTGAACAAAAAAATTTATTTTAGGAGAGAACATTTGATATATAGGAATGGTTTTAATAAGATAGAGTTCCTTAAGTTTTCCCCAAAGTCCAGAGGTAGTAGTTTCACCTACTTTTCTTAATACACAATTAGATATATGGAGAAAGATAGTATTCCAGACTTGTTCATTTATTTCTTGCCTTCTACGGGCACTAAATTTAGGTGCTCAAGCTTCTTCAATAGCACGTGCATATTTTTTATGCAAAAATAATGCTTTGATTTTTTGAGCAGAGACTGAAGTCTCATTTGCAAGTCCAAACATCAAAGTTAGATTTTCCAGCACACATTATGAGAGGAAGTATTAAAGATGAATAATGCTAAAAAAAAGTTATGTACTCATGTAAAAACAATGATATCACACAGATATATGCAAGCAAGAACAACTTCATAATTAATATTTTCACACTCAAGAAGCTAATAGCTGAATTTGGAGCTTTGTTAGGAAACGTGTCAAGAATTAAAAGTGGTTTGTCACTCTCTCAAATTCTAGGATCCTCAGAGGTTATCCTAGACAAAGGTGAGCGTCCAGTACTTAAGATTCCTTAAGGTGATGATAATAGAAATCCCTTTCAAGATTCTTTAGAATATTAAAGATGGTTTTGAGATTTATTTTCACGGCGCTCCAGAAGATCCACCTAAAGCCTTCTAGAACCTAATGGATATGGAACTTATTCTATTCAGAACCCCGAGAAATCAAAGATCCACCCAATACTTTTCAAATCTTAACTGATCTTACAGTGTCTTGTTCAATACATGTGGTGCTCCGAAAATTCAACTCCAAGACTTTTCAGTTCTGGTCAGATATTGAACTACTCTGTCCAGTTACCTCAGATTAGGGTTCAAAAAATGATTTACAAAAAAAGTCCAACCGATACAAGTGCTCTGGTACCACTATAGGATCTTTTTGAACTTACATGATGTAAACTAACAAAAATGGTAATGAAAACAAGAGCATTTTTGGCGGAAGCGTCGGAGGTTCTGTTACAACCCAATTTTTTTTCAATTCAAAGTCAATGTCATTTTTCAAATTCGAAGTTAGACTAGTCAAAGTCATAGTTCAATAAGGACCTAAATGGAGTAAGTAATTATTTTTGGGTATATTTTACAATTAAATATACTCAAGGGACTAAGTGGAAGTTTGGGAGTTTATTTTATTTTGTTATAACAAGTTAAAGACTAAAATATAATGTATGTTGAAATTAAAGGACTTAGCTTGCAAAATGAGAATTAGTGGTTCGCTATCTATTATTAAAACAACCAATTCTCACTTTTGGAGGAAAGAAAGAAGAAAAAGGGAAGGAAGGGAAGAAATTGTGGGTCTTTTGCAAAGATTGAGTTTCATTCTTCTAGTTCTCAAGAGGTAAGGAAGAAATTTCTTATTTGAGAATTTATTTTAAAATGAGGGTTTTTGCTTATTGATTAGATATGAAATTTATGATGGGTGAAGTGTTGTTTTTAGTATATAGAGTTTGTTAATGGAGTTGGTGATGAAAGGATTGGTGAGAATTCTATGGTTTGCTAATAGTGGATTAATTCAAGATTGGAGTATGATTTAGTCTTTGGAGCCAATGTTAACTTATTTCATGTTTAAATACTTAGTTTGGTGATGTTTATTTGGAGTGTATATTTCCCATGCAATTGAGTTCAAGTTTTAGCCTATTACTAGTTTCTTTAAAAAGGGGTTTTGGTGTTATGGTACATTTATTTGAGGAATTGGTTAATTGAAGAATAGATTAACGATAATGAGATTATATTTCAAGAAAGAGATGTTGGTTAATTAATGTTGGAAGTATATGAGAATTGTGAAATGTTATAGGATGTTATTTTAATTGGACATGTACACTATAATTGTGATGAGTTAAGTTAATGCAAACTCTTATCTATATTTCAGGAGGTGATATTGAAATAGGAAAAGCTTACCAACCGAACTAGCTACAATTCTAACACAGTGAGTGGATAACGTTATTTTTTTTTAAAATAAGCACTTGTTTAATTTATCTTAATTCTAAAATATTTATGGAATGTTTATTTATTATAGTGCTTATATTGAATTATATAAATTGCAGAACTTGGTTATTTTTAACTATTCAGTTTACAGTAAGATTTTAAGAATAAAGTGAGGTTTATGAGAAGCAGCTCTTTTAAAGCTAGAATTAGTTCAGTTAAAGGTTTTCATTGACATTCTATCAGCATTAGATATTCCAGTATATTTAAATTATTTTAAAAATCACCAGAAAGTACCCAAGTGATTTTACCCGCTCTGCAGTGATGTGAATTCGTTTCCACGGTGTATGACCAGATACAATGATTTTACCCGCTCTGCACTGATGTGAATTTGTTTCCACAGTGTATGACCAAATATGGTGATTTTACCCGCTCTGCACTGTCGTGAATCTGTTTCCACAGTGTATGACCAGATATGTTATTTTACCCGCTCTGCACTATTGTGAATTCGTTTCCATAGTGTATGACCAGTTTATAGCCTTCAGGCAGCTCTGCGCACGTATGACCAGATTATCAGATCATCAGACTCAGTTTATTAGTTATCAGATTTGAATGACTTTGTCTTGTACATGAGATTACTCTGTACAAGAACGAGACTATTCATTGGGTACATTTTGGTGTGATTTTCGGTATTACTTCAGTTTATTTGATTTCAAATAACAGAATTTAGTTTATCCAGTTTACAGAATGAAGAATTCAGCTTATAGTATGATGAAATGACATTTGTTATGATTTCTATTGATGTCAAATTACTTATTATCCTTATGCTTAGGTTACATCATTTAGAATCAAGAATGAATGATTTTATGTACTAGTATGTTCAATAATGAAGGTAAATATCAAAATTTAAATTTCTGTCAAGTTATAACCCAGTAAATAAGATTTTCAGGAAATATGTATAAATGAGAAAAGTATACATATTTTTGAACTATCCACTCACTGAGTTTGTAAACTCATATCTTATTCTTTTTCTATTTTAGGACGCATTGTGTTTTGAGCAGCCTTTTTGGAAGAATCTGCAGTGAAGAGAACCAGAGTCATGTTACCTAATAGTTGTATGATTCCATTCGTTTAACAAGTCCTTATTATTCATGGGTCACATGTCGAGTATTTTGTGTATGTATTTTGCATCACATGTGACATTTCATTGTTGATGGGCTTGTCGCCCTTTTGGAGGAGTTTACACATATTCTGGTTATTTTTGTAAATGATACCAAGCAAGTCGCTGCATTTTATTTTTTTATGCATATTTTGGAACAAATAGCTTCCAATTGATATTATATATACGTTTGTTTGGGAGTTTTGTTGCTTTTTAGGTTGGTATAGTCAAAGTTAAAAGGGAAACTCTGTCAATTTTTTTTTTTTGGGTAAAAAATAGGTCATTTTGCCTTGGTGGTGGATCTGGTGTCCAGCTAGCTTCCATCATTGGCACACGTCACATATCGGGTCCACTAGGACGATTCGGGACGGGTCGTGACAATTGGTATCAGAGCGTGGTCATAGGTCTATAGGCTTGCATTGCATACACCCTAAACTTGTTATAAACCATGTTATACTTCATATAGGTCATGACTCGTGGTGGAAAGACACCCAGACTTCCAAGTAGAGTGCCTCAAACTCATAATGCTCCTGATAGAGACACTAGTAGAGTTGAGGAGCCAGTTCATCAAGTTGCTCAAAATCCAGGACCTAGAAATGAAGTTGAGAATGATCCTTATGCTGAGAGATTTGTTGCTACTCTTGATACCTTATTGCAAAGGTGGCAAGACACAGATAAATATAGTATTGAGCGAGTAATGAAATTGGGAGCAAAAGTTCTTAATGGTAAGGGTGACCCCGCAGATGCAGATAACTGGATGACCAAATTGGAAAGAGTTTTCAATGTCATGGAGTGTCCTGATGAAAAGAAATTGCAATTGGCTACCTTCCCGTTAGAAGAAGGGGCATATGATTGGTGGTTGACAATTCAGAGCAGATATACAGATCCTAGTGTTATTACATGGGAAGATTTCAAGAGTGCCTTCAATAAGTCCTACTACCCTCAAGCTTACAAGAATGCCAAACAAGAAGAATTTTTACGTTTAGTACAGGGGTATATGACAGTTGCTGACTATCAGAAAAAGTTCGTAGAGCTATCTAAATATGCTACAGTTTTGATAGCTAATGAAGAGGACATGTACAGAAGGTTTGAGGGTGGTTTGAGGAGAGAGATTAAAACAGCAGTGACATCTTCTGATCATAGGGATTTTGGTAAACTAGTGGAAGTTGCGTTGAGGGTTGAGCAATATATTTCAGAATCAGGGGGTCAGAGGGATCAGACTACAGTCAGAGACACGAGTGGACAGCCAGAGACAGGGACTTCTAGAGGCACATCATCTCAGAAAAATAGACGTGGATTGTGGCCTGGTGTGGCCAATGCAGCTAGTTTCAAGAGTAAAACTAAAGGGAGTCAGGCTTCTGGGTTCAGCCAGAGTTCAGTTCAGCAACCAACACGCCATCGCCCTCATACTCAATGTTCTTCGTAGAGACCAGTTATTTCTACCCCAAGGGGGAGTTCCAGTCATACTAAATTTCCACAATGTCAGTTATGTGGAAGATTCCATCCAGGAGAGTGCCTTAGAGGAGCTGGTGTGTGTTACCAGTGCGGCCAAGTTGGGCATGTGAAGAGGGACTGTCCGAATCAATCTCAGGGGAGTGTTGTAGAACAATCAAATGTTATTGCTACTAGACAGATTCAGAATCAGGGTCCTTTAACAAGTAAGGCGGGTGTATCTAGTGGAGCACAGACGAATGCTTCCAGCAGTGGGGGTACTCGATCGAAGAGCCAGGCAGGACGTCCCAAGTCCCAGGGGAGAGTTTTTGCGAGGACTCAGCAGGATGCCGAGGAGTCACCGATGTAGTCGTGGGTATGTTATCTATCTTTGGTAGAAATGCTCGTTCACTCATTGATTCAGGTGCCACTCATTCATTTATTTCATATGGTCTTGCTATTCATGCGGATTTTGCATTGGAACCATTAGACAGTGATTTAGTTGTGGGGACCCCAGTAGGAGATTCACTTTTAGCTAACAGCGTATATAGAGACTGTTTGATTAGAGTGAATGATCGGGAATTGAAAGCTAATCTAATTCCACTTGACATCCATGATTTTGATGTTATTTTGGGCATGGATTTCTTAGCTACAAATCATGCTGCAGTTGATTGTTTTCGTAAAGAAGTTATATTCAGAAAGCCTGGAGAACCTGAAATTTACCTTTATGGTGAGTGAAGAATTTTGCCTTCTTGTATAATATCTGCACTTGATGCCAGGAGATTTATTAGAAAAGGGTGTCATGCATATTTAGCCCATGTGATTGATGCTCAAATCACTAAGTTGAGGCTTGAAGATATTTCCGTCGTAAGAGAATTTCAGGATGTGTTTCCAGAAGATCTTCTGGGGCTACCACCAGATAGGGACATTGAGTTTGTTATTGACTTAATTCCAGGGACAACTCCTATCTCGCGGGCACCTTACAGAATGGCTCCAGTGGAGTTGAAAGTGCAGTTGCAAGAATTAGTCGATTAGGCCCAGTACATCTCCATGGGGAGCACCGGTCTTATTTGTGAAAAAGAAGGATGGTACAATGAGATTATGTATTGACTACAGACAGTTGAACAAAGTGACAATCCGTAACAAGTATCCTTTGCCCCGTATTGATGATTTGTTTGATCAACTTCGAGGTGCCACCGTGTTCTCTAAGATTGACTTGCGTTCGGGGTATCACCAGCTCAAGATCAGGGATTCTGATGTGCCGAAGAATGCGTTCAGGTCTCGATATGGCCATTATGAGTTTCTTGTGATGCCATTTGGGTTAACTAATGCCCCAGCAGCGTTTATGGATTTGATGAATAGATTATTTCAACCATATTTGGATAGATTCATTATTGTTTTTATTGATGATATATTAATTTATTCTCATAGTCATGAAGAGCATGCTGAGCATCTGAAGATCATTTTACAAATTTTACGAGATAAGCAGTTGTATGCTAAGTTTAGAAAATATGAATTTTGGCTAGACAAGGTGGTATTTTTGGGTCATGTTATCTCGGTTGAGGGTATTTATGTAGATCCAGTCAAGACCGAAGCAGTGATGAATTGGGACCAGCCTACAAATGTGACAGAAGTAAGGAGTTTTCTTGGATTAGCAGGTTACTACCGTCGATTTGTAGAGGGTTTCTCAAAAATTGCTCTTCCTTTGACCAGTCTGACTCGAAATAACTCTAAATTCATGTGGACTGAAGAATGTGAGAAGAGTTTCCAAGAGTTGAAGAATAGATTAGTTTCTGCCCCAGTACTTACTTTTCCATCTCCAGGTGAAGAGTTCGTGATTTACAGTGATGCTTCACGTCAGGGTCTGGGTTGTGTTTTGATGCAGAATGGGAAAGTTATAGCTTATGCTTCAAGACAATTAAAGAAGCATGAATTAAACTATACAACCCATGACTTAGAGTTGGCTGCAGTGGTTTTGGCATTGAAGATATGGAGGCATTATTTGTATGGTGAAAAATGTTAGATATTCACAGATCACAAAAGCTTGAAGTATAGTTTTTATCAGAAAGAATTGAATCTGAGGCAAAGGAGATGGCTAGAGTTGATTAAAGATTATGACTGCAAAATTGATTATCATCCAGGGAAGGCTAAGGTCGTTGCAGACGCTCTCAGCTAAAAGAATAGTAATTCTTCGTCTCAACTAAATGCAGTATGTGCTTCTTTGATTTGCGAGTTCAAGAACTTACATGCTCAGTTGTCAGCGACTACTACGGGAGCACTTCTAGCTCATTTTCAGGTACGACCTACCTTGATTGACAAGACTAAAGAAGCTCAATCTCAATATTTGACATTGAGGATTTTGAAGGCATAAGTTGATGCTGGTTTACGATCAGACTATGAAATCCGAGATGGTGTATTAATTATGGGGAGTAGATTGTGTGTCCCTGATATACCAAAATTGAAGCAAGAGATTTTAGAAGAGGCACATAGTTCAGCTTATGCTATGCACCCGGGAAGTACCAAGATGTATCATAATTTGAGAGAGCATTATTGGTGGTCTGGTATGAAAAGAGAGATAGCAGATTTTGTATCTAAGTGTCTTACCTGTCAACGAGTAAAGCCAGTTTGTCAGAAGACAGCGAGGCCTCTACAGCCGTTACCTATTCCAGAGTGGAAATGGGAACATATTACTATGGACTTTGTATTTGGTCTTCCTCGCACTCAGAGTAGTAATGATGGTGTTTGGGTGATTGTTGACCGCTTGACAAAGACTGCAAGGTTTTTGCCAATCAAATCAACATTTTCCTTAAATAAATTGGCAAAGTTATATGTGGATGAGATAGTCAGTATGTACGGGACTCCAGTATCCATTGTGTCAGACAGGGATCCTAGATTTACTTCTAGATTTTGGCCTAGCCTACAGAGTGCTCTGGGTACTAAGCTTCATTTCATTACAACTTTTCACCCACAGACAGATGGTCAATCAGAGAGAACTATACAAACTTTAGAGGATATGTTGCGAGCTTGTGTTCTGGAATTCAAAGGCAGTTGGGATGCTCATATACGTTTAATGGAGTTTGCCTATAATAACAGTTATCAGTCGAGCATAGAGATGGCTCCATTTGAAGCCCTTTACGGTAGAAGATGTAGAACACCAGTTTGTTGGGGTGAGGTTGGTGAGAGAAGATTAGTAGGCCCTGAAATTGTCCAAATTGAAACAGAACAAGTAAAGGTTATTAAAGAGAAATTAAAAGCAGCACAAGACAGGCAAAGAAGTTATGCAGACAGACGCAGGAAGGATCTTGAATTTACTGTTGGAGATAGAGTTTTCCTTAAATTGTCTCCTTGGAAAGGTGTGCTGAGATTTGGCAAGTGAGGAAAACTAAGTTCGAGATATATTGGACCTTATGAGATTGTTGAACGAATTGGTCCAGTGGCTTCTCGTTTAGCCTTGCCAGTTGAGTTATCTAGGATTCATGATGTATTCCACGTTTCGATGCTTCACAAGTACGTTCCAGATCCATCTCATATTCTTGAGCCACAACCAGTTGAACTTAAGGAGAATCTATCTTACGAGGAGGAGCCAGAAGGGATACTTGAACGGAAATAAGAAATTCAGCACAACAAGATTATTTCATTAGTCAAAATTCTTTGGAAAAATCATTCAGTAGACGAGGCTACTTGGGAAAATGAAGATCAAATCCGAGCCAAGTATCCTGACCTTCTTAGGTGGTAGTTGATTGAATTTCGAGGACGAAATTCTTTGAAGGAGGTAAGATTGTTACAACCCAATTTTTTTTCAATTCAAAGTCAATGTCATTTTTCAAATTCGAAGTTAGACTAGTCAAAGTCATAGTTCAATAAGGACCTAAATGGAGTAAGTAATTATTTTGGGTATATTTTACAATTAAATATACTCAAGGGACTAAGTGGAAGTTTATTTTATTTTGTTATAACAAGTTAAAGACTAAAATATAATGTATGTTGAAATTAAAGGACTTAGCTTGCAAAATGAGAATTAGTGGTCCACTATCTATTATTAAAACAACCAATTCTCACTTTTGGAAGGGAAGAGGCTGGAACCGAACAGAGGCAGTAAAAATCTGAAAAAAAAAAAAAAAAAAAAAAAAAAAAAGGAGGAAAGAAAGAAGAAAAAGGGAAGGAAGGGAAGAAATTGTGGGTCTTTTGCCAAGATTGAGTTCCATTCTTCTAGTTCTCAAGAGGTAAGGAAGAAATTTATTATTTGAGAATTTATTTTAAAATGTGGGTTTTTGCTTATTGATTAGATATGAAATTTATGATGGGTGAAGTGTTGATTTTAGTATATAGAGTTTGTTAATGGAGTTGGTGAGAATTCTATGGTTTGCTAATAGTGGATTAATTCAAGATTGGAGAATGATTTTGTCTTTGGAGCCAATGTTAACTTATTTCATATTTAAATACTTAGTTTGGTGATGTTTATTTGGAGTGTATATTTCCCATGCAATTGAGTTCAAGTTTTAGCCTATTACTAATTTCTTTAAAAATGGGTTTTGGTGTTATGGTACATTTATTTGAGGAATTGATTAATTGAAGAATATATTAACGATAATGAGATTATATTTCAAGAAAGAGATGTTGGTTAATTAATGTTGGAAGTATATGAGAATTGTGAAATGTTATAGGATGTTATTTTAATTGGACATGTACACTATAATTGTGATGAGTTAAGTTAATGCAAACTCTTATCTATATTTCAGGAGGTGATATTGAAATAGGAAAAGCTTACCAGCCGAACTAGCTACAATTCTAACACAGTGAGTGGATAACGTTATTTTTTTTAAAATAAGCACTTGTTTAATTTATCTTAATTCTAAAACATTTATGGAATGTTTATTTATTATAGTGCTTATATTGAATTATATAAATTGCATAACTTGGTTATTTTTAACTATTCAGTTTACAGTAAGATTTTAAGAATAAAGTGAGGTTTATGAGAAGCAGCTCTTTTAAAGCTAGAATTAGTTCAGTTAAAGGTTTTCATTGACATTCTATCAGCATTAGATATTTCAGTATATTTAAATTATTTTAAAAATCACCAGAAAGTACCCAAGTGATTTTACCCGCTTTGCGCTGATGTGAATTCGTTTCCACGGTGTATGACCAGATACAGTGATTTTACCCGCTCTGCACTGATGTGAATTTGTTTCCACAGTGTATGACCAGATATGGTGATTTTACCCGCTCTGCACTGTCGTGAATCCGTTTCCACAGTGTATGACCAGTTTATAGCCTTCAGGCAGCTCTGCGCGCATATGACCAGACTATCAGATCATCAGACTCAGTTTATTAGTTATCAGATTTGAATGACTTTGTCTTGTACATGAGATTACTCTGTACAAGAACGAGACTATTCATTGGGTACATTTTGGTGTGATTTTCGGTATTACTTCAGTTTATTTGATTTCAAATAACAGAATTTAGTTTATCTAGTTTACAGAATGAAGAATTCAGCTTATAGTATGATGAAATGACAGTTGTTATGATTTCTATTGATGTCAAATTACTTATTATCCTTATGCTTAAGTTACATCATTTAGAATCAAGAATGAATGATTTTATGATACTAGTATGTTCAATAATGAAGGTAAATATCAAAATTTAAATTTCTGTCAAGTTATAACCCAGTAAATAAGATTTTCAGGAAATATGTATAAATGAGAAAAGTATACATATTTTCGAACTATCCACTCACTGAGTTTGTAAACTCATATCTTATTATTTTTCTATTTTAGGACGCATTGTGTTTTGAGCAGCCTTTTTGGAAGAATCTGCAGTGAAGAGAACCAGAGCCACGTGACCTAATAGTTGTATGATTCCATTCGTTTAACAAGTCCTTGTTATTCATGGGTCACATGTCGAGTATTTTGTGTATGTATTTTGCATCACATGTGACATTTCATTGTTGATGGGCTTGTCGCCCTTTTGGAGGAGTTTACACATATTCTGGTTATTTTTGTAAATGATACCAAGCAAGTCGTTGCATTTTATTTTGTTATGCATATTTTGGAACAAATAGCTTCCAATTGATATTATATATACGTTTTGTTTGGGAGTTTTGTTGTTTTTTAGGTTGGTATAGTCAAAGTTATAAGAGAAACTCTGTCAATTTTTTTTTTTTTTAGTCAAAAACAGGTCATTTTTCCTTGGTGGTGGATCTGGTGTCCAGCTAGCTTCCTTTTTTGCACACGTCATGTCTCGGGTCCACTAGGACGATTCGGGACGGGTCGTGACAGGTTCAGTGACTAAAAATATCGCCTAGTCCCTCATTGAGCAATCCTCAAAGGTTTAACCCTCAAATCCACTAGCACAAAGAATGATTACCGAGGTAGTGAAATCCATAAAGATGTCAACAGATCAAACCAACTTCTGACCAAACCATCTAAGAACCAACAAACATAGTTACTATTCAAGGAAACATGAAGAAACCGTATAAAGATTGCACCAAAAGTAACGAGAAACCCCTTCACCAAGAATAGAAAAGATGGAAGAAGAAGACGGTTTAGATTCCAGAGAAAGGTGAGAGAAAGCAAAGAAAACTCTAACCAAATATCTCGAATGCTCTACACAGTGAAGAGGCACTAGGATTATAAAGAAACATGCCCAGATCAGACAGCTAGCATAAGCACACATGTTAACAATCCAAGCTTTAAGCTCTAAAGCCAAAAACATGTTTTACCAATAACACATCTTTGCAAGTAAAAGCACAACATTACATCACACAACGCTCCACAAAATGTCATGACAATTGTCGTCCCTTTAGGTCAATGTTGTCCCTATTGAGTATACACTTAAAGGGACGACATATTATTGTCACAAATATTAAAGAGATGACAAAGTTGGTGCAATTGATTATAGATGTAATCTCTATAGCATCTGGACATGGCGACCTTTTTTGAAGCCAAATGGTACATAGTTGGGACGATATTTAACAGGAGTAGGTCCTAATGACAGGAAAATTTGGCGTCCATTTTGTATACTGACACGATTTTGGTATGCTATTGAGACGACAAATGCCATCCCTATAAGGCTTAACCATATATAACTTTGCATTAGACGGGTTCCATTTCTTTCCACTTCCATTCCATTTCTCTACTTTGAAGTCTCGGTTGCCATCATTTAAAACTAGAAGTTGGATTATCTGGTGATTCACTTTTACGTATTTTTCATCCATATATTTAAGATTTTGTAATATGTCTGGTAGGATTTTGATATTCTACAAACTTTATTGCACTTTCATAATCCTTCGAATATTACCCCTTGAAAATTATATTGTAAATCACATAAGTCATCATCTTGAACAGTTTTCGATTTACAAACTAAGGGTATAATTGTGTATTCTCAACCATTGGGGCATTTAAGTTCTTGTGATTATTTTTGTTTTAACTAATATATATTAGTTAGCTAACTGTATAAATATTTGTTTATTTTTTAACGAAATTGAATTTAATATTATTTGTTAAAAAAAAAGAAATTGAATTTAATACCATTTGTTAAAAAAAAAAAAGGAGACAAATAGATACGACAAAAGTCGTCGCTAAAGGCTGGGAATTAGAGACGACTTTTCTGTGTCGTTGCTAACGGCCTGGATAATAGAGACGACTTTTCTGTATCGTTGCTAAAGGCCTGGGTATTAGAGACGATTTTTTTGTAGTCGTTATAGGCTGGGTATTAGCGATGACTTTTTTTCGTCGCTAATTTTCATCAATGTTGCTCCATTTTCTTGTAGTATTTTAGTCAAAATAAAATGATTAGCTAACGGAACACTACAAGTTTTGGCAATGACATACCAAATTTTTTCACAATCTTCAAAATATAAGAAGTTTGTATTAACCTAAACATGCGTTTAGATCTGTTTCTAACAATTTCCATGCCAAAAATCCTTTGGAATTTCTCAAATCTTTCATATCAAACTCAGAAAATTAAGCAGTTTTAACAAGTTTAATCTATTCATGCAGGGAATAATAAGAAGCATATCATCCACATAAAGCAATAAAAACACACTTTCATTATTCTTAGATTGCAGTTTATAATACAGACAATGATCATATTCATTTCTTTTAAATTTCAAAGATAACAAAAAAGTATCAAACCTTTTATACCACTATCTAGGGTACTGTTTAAGACCATACAGAGACATCTTTAGGAGACATCCATGATCATTTTTATCTTTTTCAATAAAACCTAAAGGTTGGTTCGTATAAATTTTCTCATCTAACTCTCCATGCATGAAAACAGTTTTGACATCTAAGTGTTCCAATTCCCGGTCAAAATGAGTAACTAGAGCTAACATAACTCTTATAGTAGTATATTTAACCACTTGGGAGAAAATTTCATTTTTAATCTACACCTTCTTTTTGTGTAAGCCCTTTAGCAACCAACCTAGCTTTAAACCTAACAGGTTCAGCTTCAGTCCCTCCTTTTATTTTATAAATCCATTTACAGTTTACTATGGACTTTCCTCTATGTCTAGGAACTAAGTTTCAAGTGTTATTATCCCTTAACTTCACTCATTGCCTTAATCCATTCATTAGAATATTTACTAGACAAAGCCTCCTCATATGTTTTCAGTTCAGACTCACAAATGTCCTGAAAATTAAGGAAAGCAAAGGTAACATTATTAGCATACCCAAACCTCAATGGTTCCATAATATTCCTCCTAACTCTATCTCTAGCCAACTGATAATTTCTCAATTCATTTTCACCTATTCTAGGTTTAGAGTCTAGGTCAGTTTTCCGAGTTTCAGTTTGGGGAAGCTGATGTTTAGGTTCAACGGAGAAAGTAACTCTATTTTGACATAATGAAAATACACTTCCGGAGACTAATCAGAGTTAGAAATGTCAATTTTCCTCGCGAGACCCGATCCCCACGGGCCCCGCCTCGAATGGGGCGGGGATAGAAATGATTTTATCCCCGTTACGAGGATGGGGACGGGGATGGGAATGAGGTCCCCAACCCATCCCCGCCCCTTTTATAATTTAAAAATTAAAAACTAGAAAAAATTTAAAAATTCAATACATTTTGAAAAATTATATATTCTTTTAAATCAAGTTGGATGATTCCAACCTAGATTACTAATTTCAAGGAATGAGATAATATTTATTTTTTTATTTTTATTTTTATTTTTTTTAAAGGTTGATCCAGAAAAAAAATAATAACGGGGATTTAAACAGGGAACTTTTAATCCCCACCCCCGCCCCGCATGTAATGGGGATGAGGTCCCCGATCCATACCCGTCCCATTGCCATCACTACATTATATGTTTGAGATTCATTTTATCTACAATATTTTTTCGGTGATCTTTGTCACTCGTTCATCGATTTTCATCAACAACATTATTGTTGGAGATATTATGGGAAACAAACGTCGATTCTTTAATTAGAAATAAAACTGTTATTCACAAAAATTTAATCATTCTATAACTTTTAATTACTTATAAAACATTTTTACATCGCCTGAAATGTCTTTTTATTTTTCATTTTATGTCAACGACTTAAAATTTAAAATATTTATATAATTACTATTTGTTGTTCTGATAACTTAATTTTTAACTTGTGTATCAGTGCCGATCTTGATATTGGTGTTATCGAAATTTAGTGAATATGCTTTAATTATTGACAATAAATTGTCAATATTACTCAAAAAATTTAATTTAATTTTTATTTCTAAAAGATATGGGCGTGAAACTTAAAAAATATTTTGTTTTTTCCTAACAAAAATAAAAGGCAATTTTATTCTTTGATAATTTTATAACTTTATTGATGACCTAAAATAGAGGGAAAAATATTAAAATTTTAAGAATCATGGGCCTTCGTTAAACAAATGGCATTATATGAGTGTACAACATATCTAACATTTGAGTCGACTAGCTTTCATACATGATGAAAATACTCCCACCGATAGCCAAATTACAATGGAAAAACTTAGTGAAATATTTAATCAATTGAACTACTTTACGACATATTTTTGCATTTGTGAATCATTTTATCGACAATATTATTTCGGAAATCTTTGCCATACCTTATTTGATTTTCTTCGACAACATTATTGTTGGAGATGTTGTGGAAAATAAACGTCGATTCTTTAGTTAGAAATAAAATAGTTATTCACAAAAAGTTAATCATTCTATATTATTTTAATTACTTATAAAAACTTTGTACATCAATTGAAATGTTTTTTATTTTTCCTTTTAATGTCAGGACTTAAAAGATAAAATATTTATATAATTACTATTTGTTTTTTTAATGACTAATTTTTTAACTTCGTTTAATGTATGGCATTATACGAGTGTACAACATATCTAATATTTGAGCCGGCAAGTTTTCATGCATTATGAAAATACTCCCACCGATAGCAAAATTACCATTGAAAAACCTAGTGATGTGTTAATCCGTTGAACTACGTTACGACATCATTATGTGTTTGTGATTCATTTCGCCGACAATATTTTTTCGGTGATATTTGCCACGACTTCATTGATTTTCTTCTACTACATTATTGTTGGGGATGTTGTGGAAAATAAACGTCGAATCTTTAGTTAGAAATAAAATTGTTATTCACAAAAACTTAATCGTTCCATAATTTTTTAATTACTTATAAAATCTTTTTACAACACTGGAAATATCTTTTTATATTTCCTTTTAATGTCATCGACTTAAAAGTTAAAATATTTATATAGTTACTACTTGTTTTTTTAATGATTTAATTTTTAACTTAGTTAAATAAATGACATTATACGAGTGTACAACATAACTAATATTTGAGCCGACTACACTACAAAAAAACAGTGTATTTCCGACGGAAATTTTCGTCGCTGAACGCTCGAATTTCGTCGCTGTTGAATATTTCCGACGGAATATTATCCGTCGTAAATCGATCGGCGAAAATCTCGTCGGTAAAACTTCCCGACGGAATTTTCGTTTCCGTCGGAAAAATTTTCCGACGGAACGAAAATTCCGTCGATAAAACTTTTCGACGGAATTTTCGTTTCTGTCGGTAAACATTTCCGACGGAAACAAAAATTCAGTATGAAAGAATTTTCGACGGAATTTTTCGTCTGTCAATAACCATTTCCGACGGAAACGAATTCCGTCGGGAATTCTTTCTGACTTAATTTTTGTTTCCGTCGGAAATGTTTACCGACAGAAACGAAAATTCCTTCGGAAAGTTTTACCGACGGAATTTTCGTTCCGTCGGAAAATTTTACCGACGGATTTTATTCTAGAAATTTCCGACACTTACAAATCCGTCAGAAATTTAGTTTCCGAATCAGTTGGTGTTTCTCCATTGAAAATGTCCAACAACAAAAAGTTCATTGGCACTTATTACAGAAAAATTCCCCCAAAATTTTTAGTGTGCAAATGCATCTGTTTTAACAACAATAAAAAGCACTATTAATAAAATCACATTCATAAATCGATTAATCTACAATTCCTGTACACCCCATACTTAGAATTCATTATGTTAAATACTCTAAAATCAAAATACAAAAACTATTAATATCAATGTAGATCAAATGATCATATATATGATTTTAAGGTTTAGTTCCCGATGATGAAGGAAAAAACGTGTTTGGAAAGTTTAGTTCTCTAAGCAATGCTTGAACCAACGTGGCAACCCTCTCTTCAATTGAGGCATCGAGATTTTGCATTCGTAATTCCGCCTCTTGCATTCGTAAATCCGCCTCCATTTTCTCCCTTTCTCGCTTCTCTTTTTCTTCGGCCAACTGCTTTTTGAGTTCTTCAATTTCTGTCTTTTGGGAGCGCACTTTTGACCGTCCAAAAGATTTTAATACCTCATTTGCAGCTTGAGAACTCCCCAAGCCATATACATGGCCTTTCTCTACACCATTTATTACTTCAATCCAAACTTCAGGAGCAAATTCTAGGCGCTCAACTGGGTCTGGCCACTTCAGCTCAATAGCATCATTATATCTCTCCTACAAAAAATAAAATAATAAAAAATTAGTCAAACATAATTTTTTAAAAAAGTGATTTGGTATTACATGCTGATTATAACACTTAGAATATTCCTAGTTGTCCATCACAAGCTTAGTTATACTGGATGATGTTGTATACTTCGACCGAATGGATCCCATAAACACTACGTATAAATATGTATTAATTATGGAGTGTACTGAACATGATTATAATAAAAGTCAAAATTTATTGTATTATCAAGTACAATATTGTCAAGTGTGCTTGACAGTTTTACTCGTGAGTAAGAATCACTGTCCTATTCAATGACGAGACTCCAAAAAGGAAAAAGAAATCAAATTTACCGACTCAATAACATAATCATGACAAAACAAAGTTAAATTTTACAAGAATGAAACCAGTAGATTAAAATTTTGAAAACAATTGATTTATCAATGGAAAATTTGCTGATTTGAACACTGAATTCATCTTTGGAAACCATTCAATTCTTAGGATATCAAATTTAAATTTCCTAAATTTGGAATTCATGGAAGAAAACTAATGACAGAACCTCTATGAATGATTTAAAATGCTGTTCATAGAACACACACACACACACACACACACACACACACATACATTTTCAAACAATTATCTAAACTGAAGAGGAAAAGAATAAACTAAAAAGGGATTCTGAGCTTGTAAAATCAAAGAACAATATTCCTAAATTAAAGCAAACGATTAAGAATTAATGCAGATGTAGAACTATCAATATAATCAATGAAGAAAAAATCAAGAAAAAATTAATTTACCTGAACAAACTATAAGAACAGTCAGATTCATTAATTTCAGACAACTAATAAATACCCTTCTGTGCATGCTTCTTTCTTCTTCATCTATTTATAAATGCCCCTAAATAGCGTGTTCAAAATGATTTGTAATGTACTAGTGACAAACAAAGTTCAAACAAATCATACAAAAGATAAGAAATAATAAAGAGTAAATTTCAACCTTACATTAACACGTCATTAAAAGTCATTATTTACTTTGTTTCAGCCTAAAATAAGGAGTTAAACTTACAAGTGTTTCTTGAGCTCTGTTGTCTATAAAATCTCCAGATTCTGTAGTGTGTGTCCGTATAAAAGCTCCAATGGTGTTGGTCGACGACCTAGTTCCTCGGTCTATACAGGATAAAATTTTAAGATTGAACTATAAAATATAAATCATGAGAAATAACATGAAGAGTAAAAATATTACCATACGATCCTCGACCACTGCATAAGACACTGAACCTGCAGTGTGTTTAGGTTGTTCACCCTTAGCAGTTGAGGCTCGATTTTTTGAGTTGATTTTAGATTTCTTTTGCCATTCTTCAGTATTCCAGTACTCTATTAACTTGATCCAGTCACAATCATCAATCCATACTGGCTTGTACGGCCTCCAATCTATGGGATTGTTTGAATGTGACTCTTTTATTGCGCTTTCTCGTGCTTCATGCAAAGTATCTCGTATCCGAATGGAAGCTATGTTGCAAAAGACCCTATACACTTCATGATCTTGATTGTTGGGCCACTTAAATTTATTCTAAGACAATTAGAAAAATAATTGTGAATAAATTTTGAACAATAAGTACATGTCACACAACTATGTAATCATAAGTTATCAAATTATTAGGGAAGTAACCGCAAAAGCCTTGAAAATGTTAGCTTCAGACTCCTTTGGCACATCAGTGTAGCACATGTACTTTCCACCTAGAAATCCCCTCAAAATGCAACCTGTTTCTCGACTCGTCGCTGGATTATCAAAACTGATATCAACAAGAAATGTAAATAAATTACGAACGAAATGGAATATTAAATCAAAGCATCAATTGTTACAAGAAAATGTACCTTCTTGATGTTCTTATGAAAATGGATGTCCGCTGGCCTGGAGAATCAGGGAGAGGAGTTCCATGATTAGAACCTCTTCGCTTAACTCTCCTCTCCTTAGGAGACTCATCCTCCTCCCTATTCTCATCAGGGTATTACCGAGTCTAACATTTTCATCTCCATGACTTGTGTCCATCTCATTCTCTAGATCCCTTGTCTCGTCTCTACGGGTAGATGCAGATCTTACTCGTGATTTAGAGTTACTCCCTCGTCCTCTAGTTGGTCGATAGCTACTCATCTTCCAAAATGAGCAAAATAAGTACAGTAAAATAGAACATAAAAGGGAGAAACATTAAAATTCATACATATTTTCCTCACATGTATAACAATTTTCAACTATATCCAGAAATATTAATATTTGATCTCTATTTTCAAATGAGAGGGGAAAAAGAAAAATTAATTCTCGTACATTATCCTTTCCCTTTTCCCTTCCAGCACAACAGTGATATATCAAAGTTAAAGCATGTTTACAGAATGTACTTACACAAGTTGAAATACAGAGAGGTTATGTCACATGCTTTGCACATTCAAAATGTGTTAAAAATTGAAGGGTAGATTGATCACAATTAATATATGAGACTAACTAACTATTTACACATGACAACTTACGACATGATTCCACTAGAAAAAGTGCACATATCCCAAATGAAGAGTACACAAACGGTTGTAACTAGAAGCAAATAAGCATGAAATGGAAGTACAGTGAAAGACAGCATTGCAGTTCATAATATATTTTGCTCACTCCTCATGCCTCTTTACAAAGCAAGAAAAATTGACAAGGAAGGTTATAAGTCTGCTGTTTATTCATATATAATAAGCATAATTTTTGTCTTTATACATTTTATTCAAGGAGAAATAACAGGTTTGGAACTTTCAAAGTCTACTGTTTCAATTTTTTTTCACGACAATCCTCCTTTGTTTTCTTGCTTTTGTTCAACAAAAAAAAGTCATTTTCTGAGTTATTTGAAAAGTAAAGAATTTATCTTTGATCCTCTTTTATGTTCTTTTGGCTGCATATACTGTGAGGTGATTATCTTGGGTGGGTTTCTTATGCTTCTTAGATTCTGATAAGATTTTTGACTTTGGTAAACCATTGAAAATTGAAGAAGCTTATCAGTATTTTCACTGTTCATGAGATTTTTTTACTGTTGTGGGAAAAACCCTTTCTGGGATTCGAAGTTTTGATGATTTCTAGAGTTTATGATAACTTTTTTTGTGTGATCTCCTTGTTCCCTCTCTGGTATGATTAGGGTTTTTGAGTGAGTAATTATGAGTTCTTTTACTTTTCAGTTTAACCTTCTTCTCTTTTATTGTTTAATTATTACTTCACTTTTTTGCTTTAACCTTTGAGTGAGTAATTATTATTATTTTTTAATGTTTTTCAGGTCCCATATCAATTTTCTTGAGAAATTCAGGATTAAAGACTGCTGTATTCTGGTAAAGTTTAGTCTATAGCCACTATAGAAAATGAATTTGTGGATCTTAGTCATGTCATACTAATGCAACAATTGAATTGTGATTCTTTAATTAACTTCTGCTTAATCTCCAATGATTTTAATCTCTTTATATATATATAAGGAAAAAAAGTTACTTGCCTGACAATTACTGAGTTACTGTTAGAGTTTTAGTACTTTTGCCTTGTTGATTAACTATTGTTGCTGGAACAAACTACTGACGCAGAGAAAACAATGGCTGTTTTTGAGTTTCTTGATTCCAAACGCAAAAACAAGGTGGGAACACAGTTTCCATTGAATCAGTAGACTCTCAAGGCCAACTGTTGTTTTAGTTGATGCCTCATATTGCAGGTAAATATACTTAACAAACTCATAAGGAGGCTTTTATTGAGAATAAAGAAGAATTTAAAGCCACTCGGAAAATTTAACACATGTAAAGCAGTGATCGAAACAATTACACAACAAATAAAGCAATGATCCAAATAAACATTATTTATTTCCCTTCAATGAATAGAATTATTATTATTTTTATTTTATGTTGTGTCAATGCTCTTGAACTTTTCATCAGTGGATGGGAGTCCAAGTGGAGCAGTGAATAGGCGTGGAGTGAGTTATTGGGATTTTTTCTTAGGTGTCAGTGGACATTTAAGCTGTGGGATCCTTGAATCTTGTTTAGTTTGTTTTGTTTTGTAGCCTGAAAATGAAAATCTCATAGAGCTTGTAATAACTAAAATAAAGTGATCCCTTTACATTACATAAAATAAGAATCAGGTTTCTGAGCAATAAGAAGTGGTGATGACTGATGACATGAGAGCCATAATTACTGATAGATAGAATATAAAATAGCCAGAATATAAAATGGTGATGACTGATGACATGTGAAAGCCTAAACATCAAAAGGACCATTATATTACATAAAATAAGAATCAGGTTATTGAGCAATAAGAAGTGGTGATGACTGATGACATGAGAGCCATAATTATTGATAGATAGAATATAAAATAGCCAGAATATAAAATGGTGATGACTGATGAAATGTGAAAGCCTAAACATCAAAAGGACCATTATAAACAATATACACAACAGATAACATGCATTCCATCATTCAGATTCAACAGTAACAAAAATCTCCAAGACATAATTCGTCGAAGCCTCCAATAATTTCATTTGTTGCCACAGATGCGGCAATAGGATCGAATGTGTATCAAATATTTAAACTGATGATCAGAACATGTTTTTTGAAGTTATAGGAACAAGCTTGGGATCATTCATATTGAAAATTTTGTTTTATCTTGTGAAAAATCTGAGTGGCACACCGTGTTATTGTTTGGTTTGGGTACACAGCTCTCATCACTCACATTGCAGCAAATGTAAAACCAGTTAGTTGGGTCAATAAACTTTGTTCCAATTTAAAACATGCCAAATTGCTAAATTTACCCAGTTATTGGAGGTCTTAATTGACCTCCAATGTCCTCATCCCAAATTGCTAAAGTTACCCAGTTATTAACAGAATCAAAAAAAAAAAAAAAAATGGTTCTTTTATGATCTTTTTATTTGAAATATTCAGAATTATATATATTGCAAATAAATAATTTGATGAATGTGGTGAATTAAGATTTGGGAAGGGGACATAATACCTGGGCTTGTGAAGCGGATCAAATTTGTTGACAAAAAGGGCGACGTTATCTCCCACAATGTAAGCGCTGGCAGATAAAAGTAAGAAGGTTAGCAGCACACTGATAGTTAAAAGCCATAAAATGAAATAATTTTTGGCAACCAAGATGCCACTCTGTGAAAGCAAAACCACATTTGAAAATTATACAAATCGAAGGCTAAGAAATCGAAAAAACTATTTAAAAGTATAATCTAATCTAATTAAATTCCTCAAACAGTTTAAACCGCCACGGGAAGAAGACGTGAAGCTGGTTGATTTGGTGACCTGAAGAATGGATTGCTCGAGGAAGAAGACGAGAAGCTGTTTTCCTTTTTTTTTTTTTTTTTCCCTTTGCCTTCGATTACTGGATTTGGGGTATAAGTTAACCCCTGAATATGGCGCCCATTTTGTAGCAAATGTGTGAACTTGGCGCCAGTCGGTGGAATGAAATTGTTTAGATTTTTTTCAAGACTTGGGTGTGTTTGAACGTGAAAAATGGGTAGAAAGAAAATATTTTTTAAGGAATTAATTTTGTTTGAAAAATATTTTCGTGGAAAATCATTTGAAAGAACGATTTGTTTAATTTTCTAGATAGAAAAAGTGGAAAAATTTTCAAGTTTCTTTGTTTGATTGACATTATTTTTCATGAAAAATAATGTCTTTTTTTGCTATTTTAATCGAATTTTTTTTTTTTTACTTTTTTAATATATTTGTACTTGATGATGATGATGTTATTTTTTGAAAAAAAAATAAGTCAATTAACAACAGCAAAATTGATTAAACGTGTCGAGAAAAAATTTCCATCTACCATGAAAAAAAAAAAATCCACCAAAACTCAAAGCAAATTTTTTTCCACAAAACCAAGGAAAATAGGCAAGTGAGTGGGGTCCCGCGAAAAATATTTTTCGCGGAAAATTTTCGCAATCAAACGGAGTAAAGTAGAAAAGTTAGAAAAAAATTTCATTTTCCTTGGAAAATTTCAGTCAATCAAACACACCCTAATATTTTTACCTGTATGATGTATAGAAATGTATTTCTAAAAGTGATTTCGATCAAAATTTATAAAAATTTGTTAATTATATCATCATATCAAATAAAAACATAGTACAACTTTTTTTGAAGAAAAATAAAAAAATAATTTGAAAATGTCCTTCTTTAGAATTGGAATGAAGCATTTATGTTTGATAAAATACTTTTAAATCACACATTTCTCAAAAAATTATCCTATAATTGAGACTCATTATTTCAAATTAATTGATTTCACTATTTTTATAAAAATTCAATAACATAAATCTTGGCATTTATTTGAAGTTTAGGAACTAATTAATCCAAGTTAATAACAAATAAGTTAGTCCTTGTGGGATCAATATCCGGACTCAAAAAGTCCATTTTACTACTTGTTCGCGATATCGTGTACTTGCGATATTTAACACAACACATTTCCCCAATAAAAATTTTCATATTAGACCATCACAAATGATTTGTAAGGAATGTACCTTTGACGTGCATAATATTTCCTCTACGAACTCCATCACATCAACTCCATCGATCACTAATCATCCTGACCAAAAGGAAAACTTTATAATCTTAAACATTATCTAGAATAGACCGTGGAACACATGAATAAAAAACATCACAAAAAAACCCCCCAATAACGTGCAATGGTTACCTCTTCTTCGATGTCCTCCATGTCAGTATTTTCTTCGTATTCGTCTGTGTCACTAGCTCCTTCGTCATCTTCTGCTAACCCTTCAATATCAATCATACCTGCATCTATAACTTCATCGCTATCTATTTCTTCGGGATAGACATCGCTCTGTATTAATGGTTGCACATCCAATTCCAAACCATCGGGAGAGGATACTAGAGTATTTTGTGGCTGATCCTCTTGAAATGCAATGTCTATAAATAAACTGATCTCTTGATCTTGTGTCACGATTCCTTCCAGTTTCGTGAGATGTCTAGCTTTGGTCTTCACAACTGCCCACCAGTCTTGGCAATCTCTACGTCGTGAAGCAAGATTAGTGTAGTATACCTGTTGAGCTTGTTGGGCTAGTATGAAGCAATCAGATGAAGCAACTCTTCTTCTATGGTTAACCTCTACAAGATTGAGTCGTTGATCCACACGAATACCGCATTCATTGTCAAACCAATCACACTTGAATAATGTAACCATATTTCCTAACCCAAAATATACCAACTCAACAATTTCAGTCAAGACACCGTAATAGTCACGTTCTGAATCATTATAACAACTTCCCAGAACACAAACACCAGTGTTCATTGTCTTCCTGTATTGTCCGAATGCTGCTGTGTGGAATTTGAAACCGTTCACAAAATAACAGTTGTAACACTTCACCTGCCGACACGGTCCTTCCGCCAATTGCTTGATGCGAGGATCGACCGTGTCAATATGCGACACCTAATATTTTGAAATAGTTCAATATGTAGTTTAAGTTTGTTGTGCATAAAGAAAATGAATTGGACTCACATTATTTCTTAGCCAATCTCCAAAATATTCGTCATGCATACGATCTAGTTGTGCATCAGACAAATGAAAATAATTTATTCTCATTTGCCACTCATACTCCCTGCAGGCGAATAAGTAAAATATAAATTAGTCAAATTGATACAATGAGAAAAGATGATATAAATTTTTTAAACTTATAAATACTTGCGCAACAAATGGCGTGACTTCTTCACAATTAAAAAACACATATCTGGAAGCTGCTTGATATTCCTCGTCGTTTAGTAATCCGAAAGTTCCACTTTGCTTGCCTAGTGGTCGACCAAGATATGTGAAGATTGACAATCGTCCAAATGGATCAACCAATCCTCCATCGTCATTCCTTGGAGGATGATTCAATCTTGTTTGCACGTTATCCTCAAAATATAATGAGCAAAATGTTGATGTTTCTTCCACCAAATATGCCTCTACTATAGATCCTTCCACAGAAGCACGATTTTTCACTTTCCTATTTAGATGATTAAGGAACCTAAAATCAATTTATGTGAAATTGAATCAAGACATAAGAATATTTGTAGATTTGTATATGTAGTCATTACAATCAAATGCAGAAAAGTAAAGTACCTTTCGAATGGATACATCCAGCGATATTGTATCAGACCACCCACTCTTGCGTCATATGGCAAATGAATTGGCAAGTGCTCCATTGAATCAAAAAGCGAAGGTGGAAATACCTTCTCAAGTTTGCATAATGTTACAATGATATTTTTCTCCAAACATTTCATATCTTCAACCGTTACGATGGTAGAGCACAAATATCTAAAGAAGTTACTAAGCTCTATTAAAGCTTCCCAAATTGGTTTTGGTAATACATCTTTAAATGCTATTGGTAGTAATTGCTGCATAAAAATGTGACAGTCATGACTCTTCATTCCATAAAACTCAGAATCACCCTTTACAGATCGTGCAATGTTGGAAGCATATCCATCTGGCATTCTCAATGCCTTCATCCAAATACAAACCACCCGCTTTTGATCCTTTGTCAAGCTGTAAGAAGCTTTAGGCTTGTAAAATCTTCCTTTCTTCTCAACTATGTGCAGCTCTGGACGGTTACGATAAAGCTCCAAATCCTTCCTTCCTTGCCTTGAAATTGTCTTTGGTTTTATCTTTCACATCCATAACTGTGTTGAATATATTTTCAAACACATTCTTATCGATATGCATGACGTCTAAATTGTGCCGTATAAGATTGGTATGCCAATAAAGCAAATCCCAGAAAATACTTCTCCTTATCCAATTATGACCACTTCCAAATCTTACAATTCCAGACCTCCTAATAGTTCTACCACTTATGAAAGGAGGAAGGTTATCAACAACCCTACGCAATTGTTCACCTGCAATTGGAGGACTCAGTGAATGGACATCCTTCTCTGCTCTTCCCTTGAAGAACTTATCTCGTTGTCTTCTAAAAGGGTGGTTCCGAGGTAGGAATCGACGATGACAATCAAAAAAGCAACATTTTCGCCCATTCTTCAATCTAAATGATTTTTGTTGATCCATGCAGTGCGGACAACAATATGGACCATGCGTACTCCACCCGGACAACATTCTGTATCCTGGAAAATCACTAATAGTCCACATCAATGCAGCTTTCATTGTGAAATTTTTCCTTTTGTGTATGTCATATGTTTCAACTCCCTTATCCCACAGAATCTTTAATTCATCTATTAGTGGCCGCAAATAAACGTCAATATTTTTTCCTGGACTCTTAGGCCCTGGGATGACCATAGTCAAGAATAAGTTGTCTGGTCGCATACATAACCCAGGTGGTAGATTGTACACAGTAATTATCACTGGCCAACATAAGTAATGTGTGTTAGTCATGTTGAATGGGTTGAACCCATCTGTACAGAGACCAAGACGTACATTTCGAGGCTCCATAAAGAAATCAGGATATGTTCTATCAAAATGCTTCCACATCTCCCCATGCACTGGATGTGACATTTCACCGTGCGTAAATGCATTTTTTGCATACCAAATCATATGTTCTGCTGTGCGCCTCGACATATATAACCTTTGAAGTCTAGGAGAGAGAGGTAAATATCGCAGCACCTTATGAGCTACCTTTCGCCCAGACAGAGATATTGCATCTTTATACCTAGGACTATTACAGGTAGGGCATTGTACCAACGTCCATTCTCTAAGTAATACAAGATGCAATCATTAACGCATGCATCAATTTTCACAACACCAAGCCCTAAACTTGATAGCATCTTCTTTGTCTTATAGAATGTATTCTCCAACTTGTTATTTTCTGGTAACATATCCTTCACGATGGACATCATACGATCGTAACATGCTGCTGGCATATTGTATTCAGATTTGCAGTTCAAAAGTTGTGACATTGCAGATAGTTTGGTATGCTTAACACAACCAGGCCACAATGGTATGTCAGCATCCTCTAATAATGTATAAAAATTTGATGCTTCTGCGTTTGGTACATGTTCGTCATTGTCAACTTGGTCAGTGTTGGAAAATCTATTGTACATTTCGGGACCCATTGCATCTATCACCATAAACTAGAGGGTGTATTCACCTATACTTTGTGTTGATGACGATTCACCAAAATTTGAAGAACTTGTATTATAAACTTCACCGTGTTCAATCCACCTACTATACCCATCCATAAATTCATGTTTGTATAGATGCATTTTAATATCATCTTGCTTCAGAAATCTTGTGTTGCCACATTTCGTGCATGGACACTTCACTTTGTCGACAATCACCTGGTGTGAAAATGCATATTAAACAAATGTCTCAACACCAGTAATAAATCTTTATGAGAGAAACTCGTCAACTAATCCTGCATACATCCAACTACGATCAGCCGACATAATGCACACTGTCAAATGAAAATGCATTTATCACGCTTAACAAATATAAAATACATATTAAATATTTAAAATGCATGTTAATATACGTAAACAAATATACATATATTATAATTTAATATACATGAAATCTAATATGAGTATATCAACATGCTAATTTTAATAAAATAACATAATCTAATATATACATTCTAACATACTAAATGTAAAGACATTAAAAAATATGCATTAGCTTACTAGTAATTAATAATACACACATTAAGATACAAAGATTAATTTCAACTACATATTAAATCCAAAACACATATTTATTCACTACAAAAATTTAAAAGACTAAATTAACAAAATATATCAACATACTAATTAATCTAAAATCTATATTATGATCCACAATTTAATATAAATATTACTAGTATACAATAAACTAAAAAACCTGATAAACTAATTAATTAACAAAACATTTCAACATACTAATTAATCTAAAATATTTATTATCATCCACAATTTATTATAAACATTACTAGTATACAATAAACTAAAAAACTTGATAAACTAAATTAACTAAACATATCAATATACTAATTAATATAAAAATTTTATTATGATCCACAATTTATTATAAATATAATTAGTATATAATAAATCCAACATTCATATTCAAATACAATATTTAAAAATCATAAATATATTCTAAATCTAATATAAAATAAATAAATTTTATCATATATAATATATTTGAATCCTACATACAACACAATTATTGATAAAAAAAATTTATAATATAATTCAAACACAACATATGTTTATATAAATACAATCGATCAAAGCTATAAATAGAGCAATCTAGATATAAAAGTATTAATCTTGATATATGTTAACAACAAAATTCGGATTATTACCTTCGATCTATGAAAATCTTGAACTTGAAGATTATTTGTTAGTCAAATAATTTATTTGAAATAGGAATGGATGGGAGAGTGCAGAGGTAATACATTAGGAAATGACAAAAATCAATGTAGGAAGTGTTATAATCAAAATTTTTCGACAGATTTAAAAATCCATCGGAAACTGTTGGTCAAGTTTCCGACGAACTAATAAGTCCGTCGGAAAAAAATGAAATTTCCAACGGATCCAAAAATCCGTCGGGAAATGTCGGTGTAGTTTCCGACGGAATAAGAAAATCCGTCGGAAAAATCCAACATTTCCGACGGATTTAAGAGGCCGTCGGAAAGTGTCGGTGGATTTTTCGACGGAATATGAAATCCGTCGGAATATTTTTTTTTTCCGACGGATTCATTTACTCAGTCGGAAACTACATCGTCGGAATAATTTCCGACCGAAATTTCAATCCGTCCGAAATTTTCGACGATAGCGACTACCGTCGGAAAAGGCTGTTTATTTTGTAGTGCTAGTTTTCATGCATGATGAAAATGCTCCCACCGATAGCAAAATTACCATTGAAAAACCTAGTGATGTTTTAATCCACTGAACTACTTTACGACCTCATTATATGTTTGTGATTCATTTTATCTACAATATTTTTTCGGTGATCTTTGTCACTCGTTCATCGATTTTCATTGACAACATTATTGTTGGAGATGTTATGGGAAACAAATGTCAATTCTTTAATTAAAAATAAACATTTATTCACAAAAATTAAATCATTCTATAACTTTTTAATTACTCATAAAACTTTTTTACATCGCCGAAATGTCTTTTTATTTTTTCCTTTTATGTAAACGACTTAAAATTTAAAATATTTATATAATTAATATTTATTTTTTTGATAACTTAAATTTTAACTTGTTTATCAATGCCGATCTTAATATTGGTGTTATCGAAATTTAGTGAATATGCTTTAATTATTGACAATAAATCGTAAATATTACTCAAAAAATTTCATTTTATTTTTATTTCTAAAAGATATGGACGTGAACTTAAAAAATATTTTGTTTTTTCTAACAAAAATAAAAGACAATTTTATGGGAAAATTACACGGACTCCTATACTTAAGGATCACTTTTGAAAACTAAGATAGCGAACTTTACTTTTCTAAAAATCAGTTGTTAATTACCGATTAACATATATTAATTAATTATTTAATTCTTAAAAATCATACAAACCAAACTCATCTCTCTCTCCCTCGAAGAGCAGAACACAGATTTTTTTGAAAATCATATATGATATATATATATCTACAATCAACCTTCACCGGCGACCCCTTCTCTACCCACCCAGGCCTTCAAATTTATTTTCTCCAGATTATAGAATCGTAGCAGCAAATCCCATGGATGAATCTGAATTTCGTCGCTGTCTTGAGCTCTTTCCTGTTGTCCGATCTCGCGATTATCACATGGAATTGGATTCTTTGGGACAATCAGCGTCTGCATCTGCAATAATTGAGGATTGGCATGATGCATGGAATAGTGGGAATAGAAGAGATGCATTTTTGAGCTTTTCCATTTCCCAGAAGAACAGAGAGATCACAGAGAGAGGACCAAATCTCGGCTGCAATGGTGAAGTTTCTGAAACCTAACAAGGCGGTGATAATCCTCCAGGGGCGTTACGCAGGATGGAAAGCTGTGATCGTTCGCAACTTCGACGATGGCACCCGCGACGACCCTTACGGACACTACCTGGTAGCCGGTCTAGCCAAGTACCGACGCAAGGTGATTCACAAGGACTCTGCCAAGAAGCAGGCTAAGAAATCAGGCGTCAAGTGCTTTATCAATCTGGTGAATTACAACCACATCATGCCGACTCGTTACACCCTCGACGTGGACCTGAAGGACGTGTTATCTCTCGAATCCCTTCAGTCCAGAGACAAGAAGGTGACTGCCGCTAAGGAAGCCAAGGCACGGTTCGAGGAGCGGTTCAAGACTGGGAAAAACTGCTGGTTCTTCAACAAGCTTAGGTTCTGAGGAGGACATCTGGTAATTTTGATTTGGCTCTTGTAGTAGTGCTTTCAAAAAGAGGGCTTTTTGTTTTTTTATATTTGAGAAATGACTCTGCATTGAAGTTAATGTTTATTTCAAAGTTACTCTTTTTTAGAACTGTTCATGCTGAGAAACTTTTCTGGTATTATCTTTATATTGAATTGAAATGCTGGCTCCGATTCGAATTTTTTTTTTTTTTTTTAAAAAAAGGAGATGCATTTTGGAACAAACTAAAGTTGGTTGCCGCAGAGAAGGATTGATTGCAGGTTTGGTGGTGGCTGTGGTGCAGGTAGTTGAGGAGGGTGGCAACGGTGGAGCGATCAGTGTTGAATCGCTTCCAAATTTATTTATTTTTGTTGTGGTTGCTTTTTGGCAGAGAGGTGGTTGTGGTGGTGATTTGGGGCGATGATCCTCGCGTGTTGTGAGGTGGTTTCTGGTTGTGACAGATAGGTGGTGAAGAAGTTGGTGGTGGTGACGGCTGGTCTTGATGTTGGGATGTGGAGGAGGAGATTGATAAGTTGGGATTAGGTGGGGGCGCTCTGGGTTGGTGAGGTTGGGTTAGGTTGAGTGACTTAGTAGTTAGTAGTAATTGCCCAATTATTAGGTATTTGTGACCAGAATGGTTTCTAACTATGACTTGGTGTGACTTATAACAAGTATGGAATGTGACCAATTACTAGTTAATTTTAATAAGAAATATTGACTAATGATAAAAAAAAATGAGTAAGTTGTGATCGATAAATAAATAATATGTGACTCATTATTAAATAATTATGACTAATTATTAAGTAATTATGACAAAAATATTTATTAATTGTAACTTTGTGTGACTTGGAACGAGTACGGGATGTGATTAATTATTAGGTAAATGTAATCAAAATGTTGATTAATTGTGACTTTTGATAAATGAGAAATGTGACCAAGAAAACGGGTAAGTTGTGATCAATAAATAAATAATATGTCATCAATTATAGATGATTGTGACAGAAATATTGACTAATCGTGCTCAAGAAACACGTAAATTGTGACCAATAAGATGAGTGATTATGGTTGATTGTGGTCAATTATATTAAACATTGTGACCAATTATGACTTTGTGTGACCATTTGATGATGACATAATGTGACCAACAGTTATGTAAAATATGACTATCTGTGATCGAGTTGTAACTTTATGTGAGTGAATTGTGACCTCGTTTGACCTAATAGTGACCTCGTGTGACCTAACTGTGACCTCGTTTGACCTAACTGCCTTTGTATGATCAAACAGCGACCTTGTATTACCGAACTATGATCTTGTGTGACCAACTGCGACTTTGGAGTGGGAGTGCATGGGTGTTATTTTACAACAAGATTTGTAATTGTGACCAAATGTGACTTTGTGTGACTGGCTGTGACTTTGGATGTGGGGTGAGGTGGGGTGGGGTGAATTTTGCAACTAAATTTATAATTATGACCGAATTGTGACTTTGTACGACCTCGTGTGACCTAACTGCGACCTCGTGTGATCGAACTGCGACCTTGTGTGACCAACTTGGACTTTGGGGGTGGGATTTTGCAACTAAATTTGTAATTGTGACCTTGTATGACCAACTGTGACATTGTGTGACTAGTCGTGAGTTTGCGTGTGGGGTGGGGTGGGGTGGGGTGGGGTGGGATGGGTGAATTTTGCAAATAAATTTGTAATTTGACCGAATTGTGATTGTGTGATCAAATGTGACTTTTCATGTGGAGTTGGGTGGGGTGGGGTGGGGTGGGCTTAGGGTGAATTTTTGATGAGAATCATGGTGGGCTTGACAGAAAAATCAAATATTCAAGCCAAAATCAAGAAGTTGCAGTTTCGAACCAAGCGATCGCGTGGTATAAAATTTAGGGTGATCGCGAACTATACTGAAAAAGAGACCCGAGACATTTTGAACCTTCCACGCGATCGCGGCCGAAGCACCTGCGCGATCGCGCAGTTATAAAATTAGGGTTTACGCATTTTTAGGTTAAATTCCGTCTTTGCTTATTTTAGGGTTTATTTTGGGCTTTTATAGAGGCTAGGGATTATTCAATTTCGTTTTGTTTATTTATATGCCTTTTGATTCATTGTAAAAAAAAGACTTTGATTAATGAAAATTGTGTTGAGTGGTTTTCCCTCCCAAATATTGTTCTTGATTGAACACCTTCGAACTTATCAAATATTGTGAGATATTTGTGGCGTTCACCAAATTGAACTTATCAAGGATCTGGACATTCTTTGTGGCATTCCCCCATTATGGTTCTCGTTTCCGCATCGTAACGGGTTTCGGGTTTAATATACCCCTGGTTCTTGCGTCGTGAGGCTCGGGTCATAGTGTTACCGTCTGTTCCAACCTGAATTCGGAACTTTCCCGACGTTAATTCCGCGTGTTTGTCGTGACCCCCTCCCGGGATCACATCAATTTTGCAATTAAATTTGTAATTGTGATTTGTGACTGAAATGTAACTTTGTATGACCAATTGTGACTTTGTGGATTAGGTTGGGTTTGGTTGGGTGGGGGTGGGGAAATAGAGAAAAACAATCATTTTTGGGCCGGGGAATAAAACTCAATTTTGGGTTAGTGGGCGGGTGTTTTGCAACTAAATTTGTGCTATGACTTTGCATGTTAGGTGAGGTGAGGTGAGGTGAGGTGAGGTGAAGTGAGGTGGGGTAAATCTTGCAATTAAATTTGTAATTGTGACTTTTGTGACCAAAATGTGACTTTACATGTGGGGTGAGGTGGGGGTGGGGTGGGGATATTGGTGGGTGAGATTGCGGTGAATTTTGAGATTAAATTTGTAATTGTGATTTGTTACTGAAATATGACTTTGTGTGATCAATTGTGACTTTGCGGGTAGGGTGAGGTGGGATGGCACGAGGTGGGGTGAGATGGGGGAAAAAACAGAAGAAAAATCATTTTTGAGGTCGGGTGGGTAGAATTGTGTGATGGGGTAGGGTCGAGGGCAGGGTTCTATGAAAAAGCAGAAGAAAAAAAATCATTTTTGGGGTGGGATGGGATAGGGTAGGGTGGTGGGGTGGGGCGATTGGGTGTGCGGGGTATGGTTCGGGGGCGGGGTAGGTGTGGGTGTGGGTGTGGAAAGATAGAAGGAAAAAAAAACCATTTTTCGCGTGGGGTGGGGTGGGGGTGGGGGTGGGGTGGGTGGATAGGGATCAGGTTGGTAGAGTGGAGTGTGTGGAAGTTGTGATGGACGGACACAAGTTATTGTTTGATGGCTTTTTTTATTTAAATATTATATTAGTTTTAATTTAATATATAATGGATAATTATTTCTATATTATACAATATTATATTCATTAATTAATAATTAATACCTGATTTAAAAAAAAAAAACCCTAAGTTTGTTAGTTTTAGAAAGTGATTATAGGTTTGTAATTATGTACTTTTTCCCAATTTTATTCTTTGATAGCTTTATAATGTTACTGATTACCAAAAATAGAGGGAAAAATATTAAGATTTTAAGAATCATGGGCCTTCGTTAAACAAGTGGCATTATACGAGTGTACAACATATCTAACATTTGAGCCGGAAAGCTTTCATACATGTTGAAAATACTCCCACCAACAGCCAAATTACAATGAAAAAACCTAGTGAAGTTTTAATCAATTGAACTACTTTACAACATACTTTTGTGTTTGTGATTCATTTTATCGACAATATTTTTTCGATGATCTTTGCCACGCCTTATTTCATTTTCTTCTACAACATCATTCATGGAAATGTTGTGGGAAATAAATGTCGATTCTTTAGTTAGAAATAAAACAGTTATTCACAAAGAGTTAATCATTCTATATTATTTTAATTACTTATAAAAACTTTGTACATCACTTGAAATATCTTTTTATTTTTCCTTTTAATGTCATCGACTTAAAAGATAAAATATCTATATAATTACTATTTGTTTCTTTAATGACTAAATTTTTAACTTTGTTTAATATATGAAATTATACGGGTGTACAACGTATCTAATATTTGAGCCGGCAAGTTTTCGTGCATTAAGAAAATACTCCCATCGATAGCAAAATTATCATTGAAAAACCTAGTGATGTTTTAATCCATTGAACTACTTTACGACATCATTATGTGTTTTTTATTCATTTCATCAACAATATTTTTTCGGTGATATTTGCCACGACTTCATTGATTTTCTTCGACTACATTATTGTTAGAGATGTTGTGGGAAATAAACGTCAAATCTTTAGTTAGTAATAAAATTGTGATTCACAAAAACTTAATTATTCTATAATTTTTTAATTACTTATAAAAACTTTTTACATCACTTGAAATGTCTTTATATTTTTCCTTTTAATGTCAAAGACTTAAAAGCTAAAATATTTAAATAATTACTACTTTTTTTTTTAACAATTTAATTTTTAACTTCGTTAAATAAATGGCATTATACGAGTGTACAACATATCTAATATTTGAGCCGATAAGTTTTCATGCATGATGAAAATGGTCCCACCGATAGCAAAATTACCATTGAAAAACCTTCTGATGTTTTAATCCATTGAAGTACTTTACAACCTTATTATAATTCAGAGTGAGGGTTGTAAGACCACCTTCTAGAAAATTATTCCACAGAGAGTCTTTTTGGACTCTCTCTACTAAAATTAGTGAAAGACTCCTCATTTAGGGAAGTGATAGAAGTTATGGTGTTGAAAATCATGCAAGGTGAACATGTATACGGAATTGGATATTTTGTACTTCAACATGGTTTAGATATTTGTAGACGCATCTAATGGGGTCAAATTTATAGGGTGTGATGAGTCATTAATATGATAAGAGAGGGGTAGATAGCTAGGAAGGTTGAGGCCTTTAGTAGAGAAACTTTCGGACATTACAAGTGGCACAACTTAAAAGACATGAGAAATAGAAGGTTTCCTCCACAATGAATTGAAATCCAAATATTGATCTATTTCACCTTAGTTTTCAATGCCTAAATTGAATTTTCATATTTGAGCGACTAATAATATTAGCGTTAAATTTGAATGGGAAAAAAATTGTATTTGCCCATTAAATAAAATCAAAAATATTGAAGCTTCATTTTTTTTTTCTTTTTTCCTTTTTTTTTTGGCAACTGATGAAAATTAAGTTAGTAGATAGTATGCTACACTATCATTCCTAGAAAAATGCATCTGCAAACATACCTTGTGAATGCATGACCACAGACAGTGATGTAGATGTATTTATAGTACAATAATGATAAATATTCGTGAAATGAGAGTTCGCATTTGATTTAGCCATTGTTTGGTTTACTTTAAATTTTTTTTTTTTACTCAATCACAACCATACATTAAAAGTCAAACCTACAATATTTGACTTTTTAACCATACTCAACCATCAATTCTCCTAAAAATCATTATTATTTCAAAAAGAAATTCTTTTTAAACAATATCTTAATTTTAGTTTGTCCTTCCACTTTTCTTAGTGGCATTTCTTCTATCAGTTTGTTCTGAGCTAGTCCTGCATTTAAGTATCGAGATTTTTTTCTTAGTTTTTATTAGTTTTTTATATTGATGTTCACCAGTATGGTGGTCAGTGGTGTAACTGATAGTAAGATTCTAAGAATTATTGTACTTAACCTTCAGGTACATAGTTCGAATCCTGTGAAAGGCCAAAATCCACTGTCAAAAGATCCCTGGGGGAGTGGGAAGTCCATGAGTGCTATGCCCAGTGAGACCGTGCAACTCGAGGCCGGTGAGATTGCGGGTCACTACAAGTGGTCACGGGATTTTTATTGATAATTAGATTTCAAAGCGATATAAAGGATACGTAGCACATCCTTATAATGACAACCCCACATCGAAATTGGGAGAAATAAATTTTCCACTTTTGCAGTCCAATCCATTATTTTTCTTAAAGAAACCTTCACTTCTAGGCTAAAAACTTGCTGATTTTTCCTAGTTGTTTTGGAGATTCCTAGAAGACATTTTTGTGGATTTTTCGAACAAGGGGTTTCACGTTGAGATTGAAGTTGATAAAATGCACAGTTTTAATTTTTATAGTACATCCAAAGACACCACACACTCATTTTACAATTTGTTGGTCTAACCTATTCTAATTTTAACCTTTGTGATTTTTCGTGTCCAAAAAGAAAAAAATTGTACCAGAAAATGAATTTGAAAAACTCCTCAAGCTCTTTATATGAAAAAAAGCATCCCAACAATTATCTTTTCGATTTATTTCAAATATTAAAATATAGCAGAAATAAAGATAACACCAAAGAAGAAAATCTGGGACAATTATTGTGAATAAATATCCCATCATATAACATAAAGATCAGATTGCACACTAGTTACTTTATTACTGATTGAAATATTCTGGAAAAAAAAGATTAGCATCCCATAATCATATCTAGCCTTCACTATATATGGGAAAGAATCATATGAATGTTGATGCCGCAGCTACAAATTGTTGGGAGATTTGTTAATAGTGACGCCAAAATAAGTAGAATAATAATTTGTAAATTCGTGTCGAAAATTGGACAGAGTAACATCAAAGAAAATACCAGTGTTCTAAAATGTGTAATGCGTTGCGATGCGTCGAGGTCGAGAATCAAGAATCACAAGTTTAGGCGTGTCAATGCGAAGAATAAGCGTCATAATGCGTTTTGTATTTTTAATATTATTTTAAGTCATTAAATATATTTTTATATAAAAAACAAAAATAGATTTTTTACCTTTAAAAAAAAAAAAAAAAAAAAAAAGAACCGCATTAGGCGGCGCCTAGGCGGGATTAGGCGCGCCTAGGCGGGATTACCAGACGCGCCTAGGCGGTCAAAAAAAACCGTTGACCGCATTTTTTCGCGCATACCACTTATTCGACGCGTTTTGTTCACGCATCGCGCCTAGGCGCGCCTAGGCGGCGCATTTTCGCGCGTTTTAGAACACTGGAAAATACAAACAAGAAAGAGAAGAAAAGTAGGGACAAAATCGAGGCAAGAGTTGGACTCTTTGTCCTTGAGTTGAATTTGTCCCGCAACGGTGCCTATGGATTCCGGAAATCGACTCCCAAGATATAACGGCTTCACTTGTGTTTGTAGCACTTCAAAACACAAGTACAACGAATCAAAATTTGGCGTATGTACTCCAAAGATGAAAATGAAAGAAAATAAAAAACAAATGGAATGATTTTGATTTTGATTTTGAAGAGAAGAGAGGATGATATATGTTTTGCATATCAAATTGTGAGGAATAGGACACCCAAAGGGTCCTCTTTATAGAGCATGAAAGGGTGTGGACGAAATAGTTGAAGCCAAACCATGCACCTTTACGAAAATGTGTCTTTTCTACGGACAACCGTCCGATCGCACGGTTATAATCCATGTGATCACACGGTTATAATCCGTGTGATCGCACGGCTTTACGCAAAAAGCCGGAAATAAAATTTGACGTGCGATCGCACGGTTTCCCAACCATCCGATCGCACGGTCAAACATTTTGACCCGATTTCTTCATTTTTCGTAATTTCTCATTCATCATATATTGGTTTTCGAAATGTCTAATATACCATTCAATACATGCAGAGAAATCAAAATTCTCTTTCGGAGGCGTTGCACCCGAGCCCCCAAGAGGGGCGTTGCCCTCTCAATCCCCGCGACCTGACTGGGCAGGTCGATCCGCGTTTGTGCGCTCTGAAGCAGCGAAGCGGCAAATTAAATTTGCCTAAATGGATTGGGTCGGGTTTGAGTATTTGTCTGAATTCAACACGAAGTCACTTTAATCGATTTTCAATTCTTAATTGTTTGAGTATTTGTCCAAATTCGACACGAAGTCACTTTAATCGATTTTCAATTCTCGATTTATTAACCAATATTCAACACAAAACACACACAAATGCACATAATTTTAGGGGCAAATGCAAGACAATTGATAGAATGAGTTTGACTAAAATTATTGACTTGTTTATTGTACTTGATTGAATAATATGCTATAGGATTACAGCCAATGGTGTGATGCAATTTTGGATAAACCTTGTGGTTGTTTTCCGTGTTCAATAAACATTGTGTGGTATAACATCAGACATGTAATACTATGCAACCAACACAATACAATAAGTGTACAACATCACAGTCATTGATAGTGCAACGTGATCGATAAACATTGCAAGGTATAATAAACTTGACAATAAAATCTCATATGAGGAGTGGTGCCCACTAGTATAAAAAGTGGAAAAGGCGTTGGTTGTAAAAGGGCATAGGCGTCGGTTGTAGGGGCGACGCCTATGACGCAGACGCCTAAAGTTTTGACTTTAGGCGTCGGTTGTAAATCGACGCCTAAAGTTCGACTTTATGCGTCGGTTTTTTAATAACCGACGCTTAAAGTTTAAAAAAAAAAATTACTTTTAGGCGTCGGTTCAAACTTTAGAACCGACGCCTAAAGTTCGACTTTATGCGTCGATTTTTTAATAACCGACGCTTAAAGTTAAAAAAAAAAAAAATTTACTTTTAGGCGTCGGTTCAAACTTTAGAACCGACGCCTAAAGTCAAACTTAAGGCGTCGGTTCTAAAGTTTGAACCGATGCCTAAAGTATTTTTTTTTCCCGTTTTCACACCTGCAGACCCAGGCCGCTGCAGGTCATGACCTGCAGTCATTTGGACGTGGCCCGTGATGGCCTGAACATTTTCCACATGCGCATCATCAAATATACATATAATCGACATATACATAATAAAATTAAATAGAGAACAATTATATATACAAGATTGTTGTTTTATTATACAAATATGTAAATTTAAGTTTGGATACGCGTCATTTTACACACACCTATCAACGAAATATTTGGCCCATAAATTTTGAATCTCAAAGATTTCCTCCGTTGAGTAGTGATGATGCTAAAAATCGCACCTGGAATATTCCGAGCTTGAGCAATAAATTAGCACGAACTGGATCTCCGAATATCTGCAATAAAGGCGAGAAGGTGTGTCCTCGTCGCCCCTCCGATGCTTAAGTCAGTAAAGAGGAAGGAGAAAATTTATGCAAGAGGCTATAAATTGTAGAGATAATTGTGTACCTGTGTTGTGATTGAGTGTCACCTATTTATAGATATATAAAAACGAGTTATAATAGGACTGAAATACCTTAGTTGTATGAGTCCTGTTAGGAATCATCTTCCTAGATTTTAGGGATCATAGGAAAACAGATACATTACACGTCAGATAGGGGGCCCCACATGAGGTTCGTAGATAACCCCGAACAGATTATTGCCCCGACCAACTTAGAAACCGGAATATGTTAGGCATCTCCTCGGGGTATATCGACCTCGGGGAAACATACTGCTCGGGGAAAAACATAGTACAATACTACTACTGATGCTGCTCGGGGAAAGCATGTCGTGGTCAGGGTAGAGAATATTACTGCTCATCACTGGCCCCCGCGCATCCATGGTCAAGTTATGGAAGCGTGGATGCGCAATTGAAGAATGGGAACGGTTCGGGGATGACGTGGCACTGTAGAGAGGCTCCTGACATGTGACACGTCGTTCTGAAATGACGTGACGTTTGGCAGGCCACGTGGGCCACGGATTGATGACAAGTGTCGTCGTTTATGGTCAAGATCACGCGACCGTTGGTATTCGTGCATATTCACAGTATAAATAGGGAGCCTCTCCCACTTGGTACCCTACGTTTGTCATTGAGAGTGAAATCACAGAGATCGTGCTCGAGGAGTGTGTTTTGGTGCGCTGGTATTTAAGGTAAGAGCTCGAACTCTTAAGTTAATCAATTTTCTAGGAAATGTCTAGTAGTAGCGGGAGTTCGGGTAGTGACAGTAGCTCCAATAGTTCTAGTAGCGAACACCGTAACCCCGACGATGGGGGGAACTCTTTAATCACCGTGGCACACCCCGTAGATTTTAGGCCTCGAGTTCAGGGGGAAGAGGAAACACCCTTGACCTACCCTAAGGTTAGATGTATATATAAAGAGCATAAGATCATTGAGGTTGCTAGGGAATTCGGGCTAATGCCTCGATGTGATATTAGAGCTCCAGTTTTCGAGGATAGGGTAGTGCGTGCTCGAGAGGGTGAGATATTAGTATATAGGGATGCCTTGAAGGCCGGGTTAAGGTGGCCACTACATCCGTTTTTTATTCAGTTCCTCGTGGAGCACTCTATGTGCCCGGGGCAATTAGTGCCTAATGCTTGGAGGATGCTGGTATATTTTTTCATTGCCTGTAGGGTGTTGTCAGTAGTTCCTCGGATAGATCTCTGTAGGTTGGTGTTTGATCCATCCTGACTGAACAATTTTTTGAAAGGCAAGGCCAGTGCACTGCCCCCAGTTAAAAAAGGCAAGAAGAGGCCTCGAGTAGCCAGTGGACCCGGGGAAGGTTCGCGCACAATTCTTCGGATGAAGAATCAGAGGAAGTACTTCCCCCGCACCCTCGAGTCTCCCCGAAAAAGCTCCCCCCCGAAGTAGTGGAGCTTGAGGATGACACGTCCAAGGAGGCTTCACAGTCGCCGAACGTTGTGGAGAGATACAGGAAGGAGCTACCCCCGAGCATGGGCCTAAGGCATTTGGAGGCTGTGCTGAACAGGGTAAGAACAGCCATTTTATTTTTAGGATTTTCATCTTAACTCCCCGTCCTCATGGCTCGTGAATATTGCAGGTTCTGTTCATTGCTCAGGGCATTGCTCTTCGGGCTGCCGACGAAGGCGAACGTGCTGATGGTATGAGCAACAATGTAACGATCCGCGAGATGAAGATAGAGAAGCTCGGGGGTGAGAACAAAGAGTTGAAGCTGGAGAGGGACGCATTGAAGAAGGAGCTCGGGGAAGCTATGGATAGAGCTGCAGAGTTGGAACTCGAGCTTGAGCGGTCTCAGAAAAATTACGAGGAAAAGCTGGCCAGTGCCGAGGCTGCTCGCTCATCCGCGGTCGAGGCGTTTAAAAGTTCTGAGGAGTTCGGGCTTATGCAAGGGGAGTACGCCTCGGGTTCCTATAATTATGCCTTCAAACAGGCGCGAGCTATGATGCGCAAAAAAGGGTTTTCGACTGAGGATATTCAGGGAGACCCCGAACTTACAGAAGGCCTCGTTCTCTCCGAATCAGAGGATGCCCCGAGGATGGAGATGAAGAGGGTTCGGGCGATGAGCTGGAGGTTGTGGATAAAAATCCCCCTAGCTAGCAATAATCCCCGAACACGCCCATTTTTTTTTGTATGAACTTTTTTCAAAGGTTGTAATGAAGATCTGTTTTTTGGCATTCATATATTTGAATAGTAGCGTACGAGCATAGAACATAGGCTATTAATGATCATGAAGTAATAACCCGAATATAGGCTATTAATGAACGTTGAGTAATAACCCCGAACATAGGGTAGTCAATGAACAATATGCATGATGAACAACATGTATGAACTCTGAGCTCAAGTAATAATAACGAACACTGTGTGGTAATCCCGAACAATGGATTAAAAGTGAACGCTTTGTTCTAACCCCGAACTTACGGTTTGTTGTTGCACATTAGGTGATTAGATGACCCTGAACAGTGGAGTGTTAATGAACATGAAGTAATAACCTCGATCAACGGATTAGTGAAGAACATAACGTTCAAACCCCGATCAATGGATTAATGAGGAACATCACGTTCTAACCCCGATCAATGGATTAGTAACGAACTTCAAGTAATAACCCCGATCAACGGATTAGTAACGAACATTAAGCTCAAACCTCGATCAATGGTTAACCCCGATCATATACGAACCGTATTTGTCAGGAGTGTTATCGATGTCGCTCGGGGTTAGTCGTCGTGATGTCTGACTCCGGGGTGGCCTTGGGAGTTCATGCTCACGGGAAAGGTTTCGTGTGCTTCCTTGTGGGGAAGGCTTTGTGTGCTTCCTCGCGGGGAAGGCTTTGTGTGCTTCCTCGTGGGGAAGGCTTTCGAGTGCTTGCTCGTGGGCAAGGCTTTCGAGTGCTTGCTCGTGGGCAAGGCTTTGTGTGCTTCCTCGTGGGGAAGGCTTTCGAGTGCTTGCTCGAGGGCAAGACTTTGTGTGCTTCCTCGTGGGGAAGGCTTTTGAGTGCTTGCTCGTTGGCAAGACTTTGTGTGCTTCCTCGTGGGGAAGGCTTTTTGGAGTTCAACAACATAATTGGTGAGAAGTATCTTTTTATTCAGAGATGTTACTTTGGGAAAATAAAAGTTGGCGCGCAGGCCATAAAAATAAAAAATAAAAAGAAACTAAGTAAAAGGAATGAACTGCAAAGTTCGATTCTGCTACTTGTAGTAGATTTTGAGATTATCTGCGTTCCACGGTCTTGGTAGTGGCGTTCCTTTGAGATCCCGAAGACTATACGATCCTCCTCGGGTCTGTCGTATAACTTCATAGGGCCCCTCCCAGGCTGGGCCGAGCTTCCCTGGTGGATGACCAGCCGCTTCTGCTTTCCTCAACACAAGATCTCCTGCCCTGAACTTTCTTGTTGCGACCTTGCTGTTGAAGTATTTGGCAGTCCTACTCTGATATGATGCTATCCTTGCACTTGCTTGCTCCCGAAATTCCTCGAGCAAGTCAAGATGCTCGCCTATACATTCACCTTTCATATTTGGGAAAAGACGTCTGTAACTGGGCAGGCCAACCTCAATGGGGATTGTTGCCTCTATCCCGAAGGCGAGCATGAATGGAGTCTCTCCAGTAGCTGTTCGGTGTGTGGTACTGTAAGACCAAAGTATGGCTGGTAGTTCCTCGGGCCAAGATCCTCGAGCATCTCCAATCCTCGTGCGAAGGTCTTGGAGTATTATCCTGTTCGTTACTTCTGCGAGCCCATTACTCTGGGGGTGTGCAACCGATGTCTGACGATGATCAATATGAAGACTTGTACAGAAATTTTTGAACTGTGCGTTATCAAACTGCCTGCCATTGTCCGTTATCAATACTCTCGGTAGGACAAACCTGCATATGATAGATTTCCAAACGAAAGATCTTAGTTTGGGTTCCGAAATTGTTGTTAGGGGTTCAGCCTCCACCCACTTTGTGAAATATTCAACTGCTACTGCTATGAACTTCAACTGTCCTCGTACAATGGGAAAAGGACCCAAGATATCGATCCCCCACTGTTCAAACGGTCCCAGACACGGAATGGGAGTTTGATCTTCGGCTGGTCGGTGTATGATATTTCCGTGCCTCTGACACTTGTCACACTTCTTCACATAATTTACAGCATCTGTCCTCATGGTCGGCAGGAGTCTGTGGGCTAATGACCTAGCGCCCTGGTGATTTCCACACATGCCTTCGTGTACTTCTGCAAGAGCTTGAGCAGCTTCAGAAGATTTGAGACATCTGAGATATGGCAAGGTAAAACTCCTTCTGAAAAGAACTCCGTTTATCATGCAGTACCTTGCTGCTCTTTGCTTCACGGTCCTGGCCTCCCTCTGGTTATCAGGGAGACTTTCTTCAGTTAAAAATTTAATGATGGGGTCCATCCACGATGGCTCATGATCGATGTCCATAATTTCAGGTCTCGGGCCAATGCTTGGGTGCGACACATATTTCATATGGACTGTTCTCTCAAGATTATCAACACTCATGAACACAAGTCTGGAGAGTGAATCGGCCTTGACGTTTTCTGATCTTGGTATTTTCAAAATCTCACAACTTTCGAACATTCTCTGCAGGTCATGAACGCACAGGCAGTATAGAGTCATCTTATCCTCTTTCTTCTCGAATGTGCCATCAATTTGTCCAACTACAAGCTGAGAATCACTGTATAACTTTATATGATTAAGTTCAAGCCCGTGAGCAACCTCAAGCTCAATGATGATGGCTTCAAACTCTGCTTCATTGTTTGTTGTTTCAAATTCAAATCTCAAGGCACACTGTACCTCAACCTGTCCGTCCGGGCTTATGAGAATGACCCCAGCACCCGAGCCCGAGGAGTTGGATGCTCCATCCACAAAAATTTTCCAACACTGCTCGGGTGTGTTTGGGATTCTATCTACTGGCCCCCGAGGCCTTGGTGTGAGTTCCGCAATAAATTCCGCCAAGGCCTGTGCCTTTATCGACGGTCGGGGCTTGAACTCAATATCAAATTCGCCAAGTTCAATAGCCCATTTTAGCAATCTCCCGGATACATCGGGCTTCTGAAGTATATGCTTCAAGGGCTGATTTGTAAACACCACGATCGTATGTGATTGGAAGTACTGCCTCAATTTCCTTGCAGCTACAATAAGTACCAACGCCAATTGCTCTGCAAAGGGTGTAACGGGTTTCGACGTCGAGGAGGACTTTACTGACATAATATATGGGCTGCTGGGCCCGACCAACCTCCTTGACGAGCACTGCGCTCACTGCATTCTGAGAGACAACCAAGTATAGGGATAGCACATCTCCTGGGCTTGGTTTTGTAAGCACGGGAGGCATTGCTAGGGATTCCTTCAGATGTTGCAGTGCATGCTCACATTCCTCATTCCATTCGAAGCTCTTATTTCCCCTTAATATTCTGAAGAAAGGAAAACACTTGTCGGCTGCTCTTGACATGAACCTGTTAAGTGCCGCTACTCGACCAGTCAGCTTCTGAACATCTTTTCTACTTTTGGGGGATTCCATTGAAATTAGAGCCTGTATCTTATCGGGGTTGGCCTCTATACCCCGATGAGTGATCATGAAGCCTAAGAACTTTCCCGAAGATACCCCTAACATGCATTTAGCTGGGTTTAATTTCATCTTGTATTTTCTGAGGGTAAAGAACACTTCCTCGAGGTCCTGAACATGCCTGTCAACTTCTGTGCTTTTGACAACCATGTCATCAACATATGCCTCAACATTTTTCCCAATCAATCCTGCAAACACCTTGTTTATCAACCTTTGGTAAGTTGCCCCCGCATTCTTCAGGCCAAAGGGCATGACCTTATAACAATAAATCGCTGAATCGGCCATGAACGACGTTTTTTCCTGATCGTCCCCTGCCATTGGGATTTGGTGGTAACTTGAAAATACGTCAAGGAAGCTGTACATCCTGTGGCCCGAGGTGCTGTCCACGAGGTTGTCAATTCGTGGTAATGGATAGCTGTCCTTGGGGCATGCTTTATTCAGGTCTGTATAGTCCACACAAACTCGCCATTTGCCATTGCTCTTTTTTACCAAGACCACGTTTGCAAGCCAGTCTGGGTAATGAACCTCCCTTATGAATCCTGCCTTTAAGAGTTTGCCAATCTCCTCTTGAATCACTATTCTACGATCAGGAGCGAACTGTCTCTTTCTTTGTTTAATGGGCCGTGCGTTGGGATTCACATTTAAACTGTGCGCGGAAATCTTGGGATCAATTCCAGGCATGTCCTCAACACTCCAAGCGAATATATCGATGTTCTCTCTCAAACACGTTTGAGCACAATTTTCAGACCGTCGTCGAGATCCCGACCAATGATGACATTTTTCCCTGGCCCGACCTCGACCTCCAATAATTCCTCAACTGGAGATAGCCTTCCTCGGTGCTCGAGGTTGGGCTCCATCTCATCCACCTGCGCGACCTCTGCTGGGAGGTTCTTGACACTGGTAACATAACACTGCCTTGCAACTGTATGGTCTCCTCGAACAACCCCCACACCTTCTGCTGTTGGAAATTTCATGGTAAGATGGAATGTTGACACTATTGCTTTGATGCTGTTTAACAGTGGTCGGCTAAGTATTGCGTTGTATGTCATTGGAGCCCTTACAACATGAAACATTGTGATCTCTGTTACTTGCTTGGGGTCTGTCCCCAATGTTAAAGGGAGTTCGGTGGTGCCTTCGGGCATGATGATACTTCCCCCAAATCCTTGCAGGGGTGTCCTGACAGGCCTTAAGCTGCTCACTGATATCCCCATTTTCATGAAAGCCTCATGCGATAACACATTAGCTGCGCTTCCATTATCTACAAGTATTCTCCTCACCTCGTAGTTAGCTATGATTACCGTAACTACCATAGCGTCGTCGTGAGGAGTGATCACTCCTTCCATATCATCAGAGCCAAATGTGATGTCAGTGTGGTCAACATGCTCGGTCCCCGAGTATTGTCTGGCATACATTTTGCGCCCATTTTGTGAATCTCCTCCCGAGGCTATCCCCCCTATGATAACGTTGATTGTTCCTGCGGTTGGCTTGTTACCCCTCGGCTGTTGATCATGCTCATGATCATGCTTCTGCCGTTTGTCATTCCCCACAAATGTTTTCAGGAAGCCCCTCTTGATCAGTGCTTCTACCTCTCGCTGTAAGGCATAGCATGTCTCTGTAGTGTGCCCATGATCACGATGAAAATCACAGTACTTACTCTTGTCACGCTTATCTGGCGGTGACCTGATTCTGGGTGGCCACTTCAGTTCCTTCATATCTTTGATTTCCATAAGTATGTCAGCCCGAGGGGCATTCAGTGGAGTGAAGGAAGGCGGTTGCTCAATCCTTCCTTTTCCCCGATCATCTCGATCACGTCCCTGTCTCGGACTCTCCTCACGCTGTCTCTTTTGATCGTTTCTACTATCCTTCCGTTCAGACTTTTCGGGGGTTGTATCGCTCTTCTTCGGATTCATAGCTTCCTCCATATTCACGTACTTCTCAGTCCGAGTGAGAAGGTAGTTACAGATTTTGGAGGTGTTTTTGATAGGGACATCTTGAAGGCCTCACACCTCACAGCCTGAGTAAGAGCTGATACAGCAGCAGAAATATGAAGGTCGGGAACTTACAACCTTTCTGCGTTGAACCTTGTCATGAATTCGCGCAATGTCTCATTCTGTCCCTGGGTAAGTCTCATGAGCGAAGCAGCTGTCTTCTTTATACGCTTACTACTTGCAAAGAAGGCCGAAAATTTGTTAGCAAGGTCTGCGAATGTTGGAATGGAGTTTGGTTCAAGAGTAGAGAACCAATCTCTAGCGGCACTTGTCAGAGTTTGGGGGAAAGCCTTGCACATAACCTGATCGGGGGCAACTTGCAAGTTCATGACGTCGGTGTATATATTAAGATGGTTCACTGGATCATTTGTACCATCATATTCTTTTATCCTCGGGAACTTGAACCTGTCTGGTAGGGGAAAGGCCAAAACATCTGGCGTGAATGGTGTGCTCGAGGTGAACCCTACTGGGGCCGGTGTGTTTTGTCGCATACCCGCTGCTATTCCATCCTGTATAATTCTGGCGAGCTCGGCAGGGGGCATGGCCACCGTTCTTGAACTCATAACGTTTGGTGGCGATGGCGGCAATCCCGAAGCACTGGCCCTACCGTTGTTAGGGGCATGGTTCTGCGGCTGGACCCTTGAAACGTTCCCCTCCTCAGGGGTCGGGGTACTGCGCTGGCTCTGTTGCGTGAGCATCTGGGTAAGGGTAGCAATCAAAACATATTATTAGTTATTTTATAATAAAATATAAAGTCTTAATTAAAAACTCTCATTTAAATTACTTATACCTTTTCTAACGAAGGAAGCTGGAAGTGTTCTGTGACTATCTCATACATATTTCTCATAATGTAATAGCCACACTCAGAACCTCCAGGTTGCTGAGGACACTGAAATTTTCACATTGAAAACTAAAAGGAATAATCAAACTTAATAGAATATGAAAATAATTCAAAACATTACAATAAATTTTAAATGTGTTTTCGTACCTTTATTTTTAGCCACGTTGTATTGCCTTTCGTCCTAACACCTCCTTGGGCCCAATACATTTTGAAAACCCTAAAATTTTAATAAATTATATGAACAAGTTACCAAAAAAAAGAAATACTCTAATTTTTCTACAGAAATTTTGGCAGAGCCTCCCCTATAAATTGAACTTATCTAACCTGTAAAGAGGCAAGTTGCTATTGAAATAAATTCTCAACAATCACAACAGAAATTCATCAATTTTACCACAACTCCACAATTATTTCATGAAAAATTATCATAACTTACGTATTCAATAGCGGCTTGATATCTAAGTCACGCTTACATGCACCAGCTGAATCCAAGAAGTACACCGTATTCTTCTGAGGAGAAATCACTAGCAACATCCAGTGGTTCCTACGTATTATGAACGTGTAAATACAACTTTAAACATATATTATTCAAATTAGGTAAAAAAAGAGAGAATGTCAGTGGTCTTACTCCTGAAAATACGGTGCTGTAATGAACTTCTTACTTTGCATTGCCCCTCATGGTGCTGTCCTTGTAAGTTACAACACCATCTGCATTTGTTCTTACTGAAACCGATGCAATGTGTGTCGGAGACATGAATCCAATTGATTCAATACCGTATTCATGACACATCTCATGGAGGTACCTAAAAATAATTAAACCAATAAATATAAATAAAATAATGATTTAAAGTCAAGTTATAATTTCTGATCAGAAGTCTTACAATGAAAATATTTGTAAGATAGATGTATCCAACCATTGCATCGTTAGCAAATCGGTGATGTCTCCGACTGTAACAAAAATACCATCGTCGAATGCACAGTTGAACACAGAGGCATCTATGGGCACCTGGTAGAAGTCATCACCAACAGGCAATTGAAGGACTAGAGTGTTCAACATTTTGCATTTGTCACCTAGACGTTGTAACGTCTCATCTTCGAAAATTGCAGGTCTCTGGGTAGATGACAATTCAAAACTTTGAGACTTTTTCCGTTCGTTAGATTTTTTTAGCTTTTTCGGTGCCTCTTCCTGCAAGAAGACAATTTTTATCATTATAAATTTCTTACACAATTTTAAAAGAAATTAATAACGACATAATCTTTTATGTAACTAAACATTATTACCTCTCCAAAAATAACCAACTCCTTCGGCCATTGAAAAAAACTTCCAATACCTTCCCCCACCGTGGTGTGATGTTGAGATGGCACTGGAAGATAGAACGCTTCCGCACCATCTACGACATGGTCAACGGACACCTTCACATGATCAAGCCAGAGTGGTTGATGATGCACCACAGTGTCGGCTCCGGACGGATAAACTATTCTGCTGGCCACTATTTGTTTCTCACCATCATGACTTACGGCGAGACGACAAGGAATCGGCTTCTATTTTTCAAAATATATAATTGAACATATAAGTCATCACTTTCCATTTGAAATGAAATAAGCAATATTAAAAAAAAACTTAAATAATTTAGCATTAAGTACCTGAAGCCCATCAAATGGGTCTGGATTCACGGAATGACAACTGCTTCGAGTTAGAGGTCGGGGGTGTGGAGTTACGTCCACCACGGCATCAACATTTAGGCCCAAGCGCTGGAGAATAGCATCGTACTTACTCTGCATACTATGGTACGCACTTTGCATACTGTCGAATTTACTTTGCATCTCCGACATGGTTTGATGCCTGACCTTCTCGGTAATGCTATCCTCCATCTCGTGCCTGATTATCTCCTTAATGTCATCTACTGAAACAACCCCACACGATCGTCTGAGGTAATTGTCCGGCTTGCCGTAAACATCCCTCGTGGTGACATACACGCCATACCCCCTCACCCTACCAGGATGATCCTCCTTCCCAAGGGCTTCACTTAAAATATCATGTTGCCTACTTGCCACAAATGACCCCTGTGTGACCTGCTTAGCCTTTTCTACCTGTTCAAAAAAAAAAAAAAAAAACTGAAAACTAAATACAAGTATTAAAGTAAATTTGAATTGAAAATATGAAAAACCGGGAAGATATACTTACAATTTTGTCAAACACCCCTCTAGTTTTCTCGATGGGGATGTAGTAAGTTCCATCTTCTTTCTTTTTTGATCTAGCTCGAACCCAATCTAAACTGCGATCCTCGCTTACAATTGAGGAGCTAATCATGTCACATGAAGTGCTAGAAGATAATGGGTCGCTTACTAGCCATTGTGGCTTCATCCCCACATAACCTGCTGAGCCCAAATAATGGGGATGCTCATTTCGCATTTGACTATCTCTAGCCTTCTTACTTTTCTCCTGAATAAAATAATATATTTTTAGTTTTTCAACTCAATAAATCATATCCGTACATTTCAATATACCTTAAATTGCTCCGTTTGTCGTTCTTTCTTGAACAACTCCCATTGCTCTTTAGATAAGAAATCATAAAGCTGCGTAGGGGATTTATATTTTGGGTGGTCATGTGTAATGTACTTATGAACCAGCCTTGTCTTAAAATCTTTCCATCGCATCCTCGTAACTTTCAAAACACTTGATTTCAGACAACGATCATCGGGGATGTTGAACTCCCTCTGAAAGATAAGGATAATATGCGATGTTATAAAAAATATTACGATTAATGTTCAATTCATTATGTATAAAGTGATAGTACCTTGATTTCTTCCCACATCATATCCTTAAGGCCTTGATCCACTTTGTGCCAATCATTGATGTTTATGTTAATGTGAATACGGACCAAAGACCCTATAAAAGCTTTGAAATTATTCTTTCCTGGTCCGATCAGCCTATTTTTTTCATCGAACTCAATAACATTGATTTCTTGCCCTGCCTTCTTAATTTTCTTACACATAGTCGGCCCTCTTGTCCTTTTTATTTGGGCAGTACTATGATCGTCTGAAGAACTTGAAGACTCCGCCATTATATTAAATTATTTGGGCAGTACTTGACAATCAATATTCATGTTAGAAATATATATATCAAATTATTGTTATCAAGATCACAAATAATATTAACAATGTTTATATAGCGCATATATAAAGAATACAAGAAAGTTTATTAGTTGGAATCAAATAAGATAATTTACGACCTATATGTGAAGATATAATTAAAAAGATTAAAAGTTTACAAGGATGATTGTATTTTATATAGTTATTTTTTTAGTATGGTCAATTTTGTACGAGTGACAGTCACCTTAAATTATAATTTTCATTTTTTATTTGTAAATTTTACGAAAATTTTGGCAGAGTCTCCTCCGTAAATTGGACTTAGCCAACCTATAGGGGGAATGAAAATACTACAATAAAACCAAATTATTCACCATCGACATATTCAAAACTCAAACGCAACTCCAATCAAACTTCAACATCATCTACTACTCCAACATTAATCCAAAATCAATTCTCAACTTTTAAAAATCAAACTAAGATTGCATAACTTAACTCCAATAAATCAAATATTATTGTATATCAATCTACTAACTTCAAATCAATAATATATATTCAAACAAACCAATTAACTTGATAAATAATAAATCAATTATATATATATATATACATACACACAAACATATACATACACACAGATATATATATATACACACACAAAAACACACACACACAAACACACACACACACACACATATATATATACACACAAAGATATACATACACGCACATACACACATAGATATATATATACATACATATATATATACACAAACATTATATAGACACATAGATATATATATATATATATATATATATACACACACACACATTTATACAAAAACTAAGTAGGGGTAGAGATTTAAGGTCACCTTGCGGTGCGGCGACTGGGCGGGGCAACGACGGGCGAGCGGTGGCAGCGACGGGCAGGCGGTGGCAGCATGGGCGTGGAGAGAGTGGAGAGAGTTTGGGCGTGGAGAGAACCGACGCCCAAAACCGGGTTTGGGCGTCGGTTCCTATTAAACCGACGCCTTTACTTAAAATTTATTTACAAAATTGCCACCGCGTTTTCAATTGGCGTCGATTGTTACATAAAACGACGCGTATTCCCCATTTTTTATGCGCGATTTTGTACTAGTGGCCGCAACATAATACTTGTGAAGCCCCGAATTTCGTGAAACCCGGAACGCCACTTCTTTCTTTAAAAACTACCTTTCAAAATAAAATTTATTGCGGAAAAATAATTAATTCTCAAAACAATCACATTTATTGACTTTAAGTTGTGACGAATATTCAAATAAAATGAATAACTTGGTGAAATTCATAAAATTTTATATTCCAAAGAATATGAAATAATGTAGTTCATAAAAAAAAAACACAACTTTAAAATATTTTCTATTTAATGATTTGCCATTCTTGCCCATCATTCGCCACCGTCTCCAAAATCTGTAAAATTTGTTAAAACAACCGGGTGAGCATTTCAAAAAGAAATATTCAGTAGACTCATCTCCAATAATTAATCTACAGAATAATTGAACACGTAATCAAGCAAATATTACAGTGATATTTCTCAAATTCTCGCCATAAGCATCACATAAGGAGTGCAAATGAATATATTCTCGTATGCAATAAAGCATATAAGTCATGACAAAATTCTCAATTTATCTCATAAGAGATATTTTCTTCTATTCTCATGCAATTAAGCATATATTCACGCAAATCCACATAAAAACATGCAATTATAATCTAAACTAATTAGTGGGGGCGAGTCTACCTCAAATTTAACGAGTTCATGAAAATGGAGCGGGAAAAGCACGTCAATCTTTTAGTTCTCCAAACGATTCGTCCAGCCACGAGAACATTAATTTAATATAGTACTTCGAAAATTGAAAGATTGAAGTGACAAAATAAAGTTTAGGGAAAAAATTTAAATTTTAAAGAATGTTGGAATTTAAAAGTTTAGGGGCTAAAATGGACTCTTCGAAAATAATTAGCTGAAGTTAGGAGCTAAGAAATTTTTAGGGACTGATTAGGTGAAATCCTGAAACCTCTTTTTTTTTTTTTTTTTTTTTGGATTTTGAATTTAAATATTTAAAACAAAGAGGACTAAAATGACTAAACTTTAAAATAGGGCTGAAATAACTGACTTTGAAACTTGAGGGCCCTAAAATATAAATCTAGGAAATCAGGGCTGAATTTAAAAACGAAGGGGGCTGTTTTAAAACATTTTATAACCATCAGGGCTAAATTAAACACTTTTAAAAAGAGGGGGACTAATAGGAAAATTTGAAAAATCAAAATTAATAAACCAAACCACTTTCTCTCTCTGTATTCAGAGAGAGAATGCGATGGGGGAGGGGGCGTCCGCCCCTCTCCATCTAATCATCGCCGGTGTTTAGCCGGCGAGCACCGCCATCAAGTGGCGGCATAGGCGAGGGGGAGATGGTGGCATAAGGAGCAAAATTTATTGGCTAAGTTGTGTGCGAAATCGAAGGTAATCCGAGGTAAACAGAGGCTGGTTTTTCGTGGATTTTTTTCCCGGTGGTTGCTCGGCCAAAAACGCGGTGGTCAAGGTAAGTATGTGGGTATTCTAGTTTTTGGGTTTCTTTGATGATTTGAGGAGTTGAGGTTCTGGGTTGGAGGTTACGGATTCGTGGCGGCGGCGGCTTGGTTTTGGTGTTTGATAGGCAGCAGATTGTTGGTAGTTTGGTGGCGGTGATGCTTGGAGTTAATGGTGGAATTGGTGTTGGTCGTCTTGTGGTGGTGCTTGCACGGTTCGGCCATGGTGGTTGCTGGCTCGGTTTTGGATTTTGATGATGGGCAGGGGCGGTTTTGGTGGTGTTCAAGTGGTTTAAATCCGGTGGTGACGGTGGTGATTCTCACATTGAGTTGGGTTGATAATGGTGGATTGGGGTGTGTCGAATTTTAGGCGATGTTGGTCGGAGATGATGAAGTTTTCTGTGTGTGTGATTGTTGCATATTGGTTTTGGAGTCTCGGCTATGGCAGTAGTAAAATTGCGTGATTGTGAGGCTTGGTTCTGATGGATGAATTTGGTGGTGGGGCAGTGATGGTGAATTTAATGTTTTGTGTGGCCGGTGGTGGCTGGTCATGGTGGTTCAACTGGGTGATGATGATTTTGTGCGTGAATTGAAAGAGGAGAATATATGTGTATATATAGATTTGGTATGGAGATGTTATAGTTAGAATGAAATTGTGATGAAGTTGGATATGAAAAATATTGTGGTTGGAATAGAATTTTGAATATGGAAACGTTTAATTTAAAATAGGATTATGAAAACTTGGACTCAATTAAGATACCAAATAATTTATGACTTCTAACGGGACAAGAATTGTATTAAGAATATAATTTTGAATAATATCACAAATAAATTAAAATTTGATTTAAAATAATTTTGGGATTTAAAATAATTAAATTTTGGAATTAAAAATGATTTTGGATTTAAATAATTTTAGAAATTCAAAATTGACTTGAAATCGAATTTGGAGTCGATTTCATATATTGGCTCGAAATACGTAGCTAGACGAATATTCTTTTAAAATAAATGGGATAAGTCATAGCTACAAGTCTTTATAATATTTTATTTAAAATAACGAAAAATTCTCGGTCGCTACAACCCTACCCCCTTAAAATAATTTCGTCCTCGAAATTTAAACTTACTTTGTCTAGAATATCTAGATACTTAGCCAGAATCTCATTCTCTTTTCCCTAGGTAGCCTTGTTGCTACCCTGTCTATCCCACTGGTCTTTGACTAATGAAAATTCTTTATTTCTTAAGACATGGACTTTTCCATCGATAATGAACATAGATGCCTTCTCATAAGATAAATTTTTCTGAATCATAATCGATTGAAAGTTCACTACGTGATTGAGATTGTGAATGCTAAACGGTAAGCCACATTACCCACTTTCTCTTATATCTCAAATGGCCCGATAAAACGAGGCCTTAACTTCCCTCTTTCGTCTAAATGGATAGTACTCTTCATAGGAGCTACATTCAAAAACACTTTCTTTCCAATCTCAAACTCCAAATCTTTTCTTCTTTGATTAGCATAACTTTTCTGTCTGTCTTGGGCGAAGATGTCGATCACCAGTGTCATACTAATGATAACCTGAAAACCTTTGTTGTAAGCAAACTCCACTAATGGCAGGTGAGTTTCCCAATTGTCGCTCAAGTCTAAGACACAAGTTCTAAGAATATATTCTAGTGTCTGAATAGTATGTTCGGACGGTCTGTCTGTCTGAGGATGGTATGATATACTAAAATTTTAACTCCGTACTCATAGTAACATGTAAACTCTTCCAAAATCTCGCGGTAAACCTCAAGTCTCTATCTTAAACAATAGATACTGGAATTCCATAAAGTCGAACGATCTCTGCAACTTAAATCTGTACTAATTGATCTACACTTAAAGTTATTTGAATTGGAAAGGAATTTGCTGACTTCGCAAGCCAGTCTACAATAACTCAAATGACGTCATGCCTCTTAACCGATCTTGGAGATCCCGTTATGAATCCATAAAATTTTTCCCCAAATTTCCAATTAATCTTTACTATTTCCTTTAGAAACATATCACATCATAATAATTAATCATTGTGAAGTTTATCCTTATTATATTTTTTTTCCGAACCTCTTATAACCAATAACCCAAAATCAATTGAAACGATAGAAATCACATGAACATTTTTTCGTGTAATATACCCAATAACATGTTATCCACTAAATCAGCATAATATCATTAGCTTATCGTATGTGAGAATCTATCCATATAGTACATTTATGCACTATCTTGATTTCTAACATCTTCCATGTACGTAACCAAAATGTACCACAAAATTCAAATAATATTAATAAAAAATTTTGTCCCAAGTAACTAAGATTCTGCTCCCGATTGCCACAAAATTTCCTGCAAGATATAACTTGGTATTTCCTATATGTACATCAAATGATCATATAAACCCACATATACATTGATACTTGATTAGTTGCATACTTCATCAATCCGAATGTTTATAAATAATAAAAAAAATCTCCAAAATCACTAAAACTTTAACTCCAAATTGATACTCTGTTCAAGATTACACTCTTATAATAAACATGCTTACATAAGCCACAATGTGAATAAACAAATAATAACTCTCAACCATCTTATAATTGAAAATAATATTTCATCATTGTTCATGGATCAACTAAAATATCATTTCATAATCTCGACTTTAATGACATTGGTTGTAATCCCAGAAAATCTATCTTCTCAAACCAAACTTTACATTTCTTGAATTTGGCGTACAATTTCTGCTCTTAGTATCTCCAACAAAATCCTTAAATGTTCTTCATGTTGTTTACTATCTCTAGGATAAACCAAAACATCATCGAATCCTCTTATTCAAATCTCAATCATATGCTTAAGCAAGAAGGCAAGACATAGCCCAACAATAAGTTTCACTTATAAAATCAAAGCATCATTATCAAACACCCAAAACTCAATTCTTTCTTCTTGTTACTATAAACTTCAACTTTATTTCCAAAATTTAAGATTTTGTATACCATAAACGTGATTCAATCCTGAAATAGAATATGATCTAGTATTCGAATTCCTACTAAATCAATATTTTCCCAAAGAAAATTAGATCTATAATCATGGTAAATTCAATATGATGTAACCACTTAAAGTTACTTTGAAATCTCATTCATCAACTTAAAACTTTCCTCAAGTAGGAGGTTTTCCTTGAAGGTTAATCATATGACTTTGGCAATTTCTTTTGACAAGTAGTTTTTTTTTTTTTTTTTTCTTTTCTACTTGCAAGGCCGGGATAAGGCGAGGAAATGCTAAACTTCATCCCATAGAATTTGAATACTTCTTCTCCATCCATTCGAAACATGCCTTCCTTTTCTGACACATAATTACGGCACGGCTGGTACTCAACTAGTCCATCTCTAGAATAACGTCAAAGTCCTTCATCTGAATTACATTCAGATTTGCCTCAAATACTTCTCCGTCGAAATCTATTTCTACGGCTTTAATAATCTCATTGGTGTTAATAGTTCCTCTTGATGGTAGACTAACTTCAAAATATGCTACCAGTTGTCTCTCTCATCAAATCCAGTCCAGTTATCTATACCTCAGATATAAAAGAATGTGTACGTTCTTATTAATAACTTAAAACTCCTTCAAACAATTATACCACGGATAAAAATGTCTTAAGTCCTGAAAATATAACTGAAATAGAATACTGGAAATGAATGATACTGTTACTAGTCCACTCTGCTCATAAAAAAACTTCCACCTAATGTAATATCTACGTACATAATTTGATATCCCATCGATGTGAGCCTTCCTAACGATAAACATCTCGCATACACTAGATCTAAATTCCTCTGACGACTTCTTGTGAAAGGTGCCATGTCTAAATACCCAATTAGGCCAAGTCCAGTTAATGTTCTATAATATTATTCATCTAAATTCGAGGGCAAAAGTATTTGATGTGATCCGGAAAAGGCGTCAAAAATGAGAAATCAAGATACGGGCAATTCAACAATATTCTACATGGAAAAATGAACAAGTTTCGTGTTGGGCTCGAGTCGAGATTCAAATCACGTCAACGGATCAGAAAATCAGAAAATTGGGCAGAAGATGCGTTACGGCCGTAACATTGTTTCTCACGGCCGTAACTTATGGATTTCACGGCCGCATCACATTCCTCACGGCCGTAAATGAAAATTGGTATTTTTGTTCAGAAGGAGATTTACGGCCGTAACATCAATCTTCACGGCCGTAACTAATATGGTGACATTTTGATCAGAGAAGGACATATGGCCGTAAGTCCGACTTTTACGGCCGTAAGCGGTGCAAATCATATTTTTCGGGATTTTAGTATTTCAGTTGATTTGTATTTCCTTTATTGGTTTTTAATTCCTTGTCTAATTTTGGTTATTTTGGTTATTTTAGTTATTTTAGGTATTTTAGCCTAATTAGAATTCTATTCAGAGTCAGTTAGCGATTAGGGTTTATTTTGCCTATTTATATGCTTTTCCATTCAATGTAAAAACAGAATATTTTGGACGAATAAAAATTATATTAAGTGTTTTCTCAACATTGTTATGGAATTGAACAAACTTCGAACTTATCAAAGGTGTGGGCATCCTTTGTGGCGTTCAAACCATTACGGTTCTTGTTTCCGCATCGTAACGGGTCTTGGATTTAATATACCCATGGTTCTTACGTCGTGAGGATCGGGTTGTAGTGTTATCGTCTGTTCCAACCTAGATTCGGAACTTTCCAAGCGTTATTCCGCGAGCTACGACGAGGACCCCCTCCCGGGTTCTCATCATATGGTATCAGAGACTCTTAATTCAGGTTCTTGTGTTTTTCTATCCAGTTTGATTTTTATGTTTATCATCGAGTCCCATAAAAATCATCCATATCCTATTTTTGTTATTTGAGTCTTTGTTTTCAATTTTTCTCGTTCTTCTTGCCAGTAAATTTTTTTCAAGTTTGATCCATAAGAGTCATCCTATAAAAAATCAAAAGTTTTTTTCTTATTCGATTGTTTTCCAAATCCTGTCCCGTTTGTTTTGTTGCGTTCGTGTCGAATTTTCGGATTTTATTAAAAAAAAAAATTATTTATTTATTTATTTTTTATTAATTCCAAAAATTCATCATAATCCAAAAATACCATGCTGTGACGCCCCGAATTTCGTGAAACCCGGAACGCCACTTCTTTCTTTAAAAACTAACTTTTGAAATAAAATTTATTGCGGAAAAATAATTAATTCTCAAAACAATCACATTTATTGACTTTAAGTTGTGACAAATATTCAAATAAAATGAATAACTTGGTGAAATTCATAAAATTTTATATTCCAAAGAATATGAAATAATGTAGTTCATTAAAAAAAAAAAAAAAAACACAACTTTAAAATATTTTCTATTTAATGATTTGTCATTCTTGCCCATCATTCGCCACCGTCTCCAAAATCTGCAAATTTTTTTTAAAACAATGGGGTGAGCATTTCAAAAAGAAATACTCAGTAAACTCATCTCCAATAATTAATCTACAGAATAATTGAACACGTAATCATGCAAATATTACAATGATATTTCTCAAATTCTCGCCATAAGCATCACATAAGGAGTGCAAATGAATATATTCTCGTATGCAATAAAGCATATAAGTCATGACAAAATTCTCAATTTATCTCATAAGAGATATTCTTTTCTATTCTCATGCAATTAAGCATATATTCACGCTAATCCACATAAAAACATGCAATTATAATCTAAACTAATTAGTGGGGGCGAGTCTACCTCAAATTTAACGAGTTCACGAAAATGGAGCGGGAAAAGCACGTCAATCTTTTAGTTCTCCAAATGATTCGTCCAGCCACGAGAACATTAATTTAATATAGTACTTCGAAAATTAAAAGATTGAAGTGATAAAATAAAGTTTAGGCAATAAATTTAAATTTTAAAGAATGTTGGAATTTAAAAGTTTAGGGGCTAAAATGGACTATTCGAAAATAATGAGCTGAATGTAGGAGCTAAGAAATTTTTAGGGACTGATTAGGTGAAATCCTGAAACCTTTTTTTTTTTTTTGGATTTTGAATTTAAATATTTAAAATAAAGAGGACTGAAATGACTAAACTTTAAAATAGGGCTGAAATAACCGAGTTTGAAACTTGAGGGCCCTAAAATATAAATCTTGGAAATCAGGGATGAATTTAAAAACGAAGGGGGCTATTTTAAAACACTTTAAAACCATCAGGGCTGAATTAAATACTTTTAAAAAGAGGGGGACTAATAGGCACATTTGAAAAATCAAATTTAATAAACCAAACCACTTTCTCTCTCTGTATTCAGAGAGAGAATGCGATGGGGGAGGGGGCATCCGCCCCTCTCCATCTGATCATCGTCGGTGTTTAGCCGGCGACCACCGCCATCAAGTGGCGGCATAGGTGAGGGGGAGATGGTGGCATAAGGAGTAAAATTTTTGGGCTAAGTTGTGTGCGAAATCGAAGGTAATCCGAGGTAAACAGAGGCTGGTTTTTCGAGGATTTTTTTCCCGGTGGTTGCTCGGCCAAAAACGCGGCGGCGGCTTGGTTTCGGTGTTTGATAGGCAGCTGATTGTTGGTAGTTTGGTGGCGGTGATGCTTGGAGTTAATGGTGGAATTGGTGTTGGTCGTCTTGTGGTGGTGCTTGCACGGATCGGCCATGGTGGTTGCTGGCTCGGTTTTGGATTGTGATGATGGGCAGGGGCGGTTTTGGTGGTGTTCAAGTGGTTTAAATCCGGTGGTGACGGTGGTGATTCTCACATTGAGTTGGGTTGATAATGGTGGATTGGGGTGTGTCGAATTGTAGGCGATGTTGGTCGGAGATGATGAAGTTTTCTGTGTGTGTGATTGTTGCATATTGGTTTTGGAGTCTCGGCTATGGCAGTAGTAAAATTGCGTGACTATGAGGCTTGGTTCTGATGGATGAATTTGGTGGTGGGGCAATGACGGTAAATTTAATGTTTTGTGTGGCCAGTGGTGGCTGGTCATGGTGGTTCAACTGGGTGATGATGATTTTTGTGCGTGAATTGAAAGAGGAGAATATATATATATAGATTTGGTATGGAGATGTTATAGTTAGAATGAAATTGTGATGAAGTTGGATATGGAAAATATTTTGGTTGGAATAGAATTTTGAATATGGAAACGTTTGATTTAAAATAGGATTATGAAAACTTGGACTCAATTAAGATACCAAATAATTTATGACTTCTAACGTGACAAGAATTGTATTAAGAATATAATTTTGAATAATATCACAAATAAATTAAAATTTGATTTAAAATAATTTTGGGATTTAAAATAATTAAATTTTGGAATTAAAAATGATTTTGGATTTAAATAATTTTAGAAATTCAAAATTGACTTGAAATCGAATTTGGAGTTGATTTCATATATTGGCTCGAAATACGTAGCTAGACGAATATTCTTTTAAAATAAATGAGATAAGTCATAGCGACACGTCTTTATAATATTTTATTTAAAATAACGAAAAATTCCCGATCGCTACAATACTATTCTAGGTTAGCGATAAATTGTTTTGCCTACATAATGAATTTATTGAACTAACAAAATGAAGAAAATACAAGCTATTTTGCAATAAAAATATCAGCAATATATAAGCATGTACAAGGAAAAATATTGCGGGATGTACAACGTATTTTGCATACGCTCTTCAATATAAGAATGTATTTTGTGTATATATAACCAAAATACAGAATCATTATTTTTCAAGAATGGTAAGGGCTATGAACATCTATGGTTAGCCATAAGGCACGGGAATACTATAAATAACCACATACAAATTTCAGAGATATATGAAAATTGCTGCTGTGCAAGGAAGATTAATATCAAAACAACAATTTTGAAAAAATAAAAATATAAGGAGGTAGTAGATGAGAATGGGGATATATAAGGTTGTGTTGAAATTTTATGAGTCAAATAAATGAAGGATTGTTTGAGGTTTTGTTGAAAGATTTAGCCTTGTTTGGTCCCTATTTTTTTAAAATCAAATTTATTTAACACTTAATTTCAATAATTCATCTTAGTCAAATCTATTATTTTTTACTTTTCAAATATTTTTTAATCATACATTTTCCCAAAAATACTATTCAAAAGCACTTTATTCCAAAAAAAAAAAAAAAAAAAAAAATGGGGGTCAAACAATGGCTAGTGAGATATCATTACCATTAATTCAGGGATTGCTCCATAAATCAAGCTAACTTGTTATATTTTACTTTATTAAAAAAAATTTAATTTATTTTTACCTCAAATTGAGCTCTTGTTAGGTTTTTTTTTAATTTTTTTTTTTCTATAGTACTCAATATTAACCATTCATTAAATTTAAAAGTCAAACCTACAATATTTGACTTTTCGGCTTGAATCTCAAGCATCCATTTTCCTAAAAATAACTATTCATTTAAAAAAAAAACTCTTTTTAAACAATACCTAACACAACCTAAATGTACTTGTGGAATAAAAATAGGCGTGTAGTAAAAATGAAATTAGAATTTTTATAACAGTATCGGGTGTAATTTGCACAATTTGAATTTATGAAATTTCCTTTATGAATACTTTACAGAAAAAATTACATGTCCATAAAACATTAATTTTATCTTCTTAATGTCCTAATCTCAAATCTGTTTATTGGATTCATCAAACGTGATCAATGGATGCACATTACGAAAATCTTATTAAAGTTATTATGGTGATCAGCTGAGTTTCTAACCTTTAATTTATATATCAACTTCATAAATATGGTACCAGCAGTAATTCCATAGTCCAAAACTGAAGAAAGATATTGTTTCGCGCGGAAGTCACCTCGTTAACAATTACTAAAGGGGGATCAGATGAATGTGTAAGGAACAAACCTCTCGAGACAAAGTCCCAACGAGGGGTGCTATATTTATGAAGATTATAGTGAAGAAAAAACACCTCCAAGGGATGCAAGCACACAAATTACACTAAGAGTTTGACGATAAAAGTAAAGATAAAGGAAATTACATATTCTCTTGTTGAGATTTGATTGATTGGTCTTCTAAATGACTAAGTTTTTATAATATATACAAATACACAAACTTCCTTCAACCACTGCCAATATTTGAATATTTGGTTTGCCGCCTTGATTTGTTACACTTGCATGGATTAATTTGCTTCATCCACGTTGCATAACCATCGCCCACGTCCTTGTAACATCCGCTTGCCACGTCGCTCTAAGTAACCTCCACAATTCGTCATTTCAACTGCCACCTTCATCAACAACTGGCTATGTGATCATAAGACAAGTGTCAAAACTGCTTCTATTTGCTTAGTCTCCCAACTGCTTCATCGCTCACCCTGTCGCCCAAATATCCTAGCTGCCGCACAATCGCCCAGTCGTCCAACTTCTTGCAAATAATGAGTCTTTAACGTTGGGCCTCTTTTGGTTTGGGCCAAGGTTCAGGCCTCTTGTATTTTGGGTATTTTTTGGGCATCAACAATTACCCCCCAATATGGCGGAATTAATATCAATTTTATTAATTCTAAGTCATATTCTGATATTAGGCGCCGTGCCTTTATGTTTCTCAACGGCGCCCCTCCGCATTCTGCAAAATATTTGACGCTTCATAAGCCTCGTTTTTCAAAGGGTGCGCTACTTCATCACGTCGCTTCACCCACGTTCGTACTTTCTCCCACTTTCATCTATGTTTACCATCGCCGCTTTATTCTTCCTCCTATAAAGGTTACTGTTCACCGTCTACCATTTCACCTCAACCTTCATACTTCGCACGCATTCTGCTAACAATGTCATCTTCAGGGAAGCAATCCGAAAATTTCCTTTCTTTCGAGGACTTCAAGACACTCTTTACTAAACCATACGTGAACCCAGCTCCTCTTTCTCTGGCCAATCTTGACAAGAATGAATTTTTCTTGGGCCCATCCTTTAATGATGCTGACTCAGTTGGGCGAGTGGCTGTGGGTCAGTTATTTGCTTGTACTCAAGACCCACCCTTCTTAAACCATTTTCCGCTAAAGCCAATCCGTGAGAAGGGTATACGTACTTGGTCGAAGGCTGACACTACGTTTTGCCGGTGGCACACGCGTATGGTGGGCCATGGCCCTACAAAGGAGATTTTTGACCGGGCTAAAATTTATGATTTGTTTGTATTTTGGCGCCGTCTGTGGGAAACCACACTTCTAACCATGAAATAACGTGGTAAAAAGTGACGAGAAACCTTGAAATAAGGCGGAGAACATCTTGAAAGAGGGTGAAAAAAGACTATACCAACCTGGAAAAAAGCATTTCCTTTAAACTGTTCACTTCGGATATGATTGATTAAGCCACAGTAATTTATTTTTCTTCGGTCCATTAACATCTGGACTTCTTGGTTAGTATTTTCTTTGAGTTGCTTATTTGCTTATCTTGATAGTTGAGCTCTGGCAATGATTGGAGTTGCTCCAAATCTTGATCAATAATTTAAGTAGCACATTAAAAAGCATTTGTGGGATAAATTATGCTGGTCACCTACAATGCATGTGCTTTGAAACAATTAAAAGAAAAAGTATGCCTTTAATACTAGAATCGTCCACTAGTCAGTGTATTCGTGGGACCCTGGTTCCATAAAATGAAGAATATTTGGTTGTTTATTTCACTTGTGCATAGTTAATATAAATGGGCACATAGAAACATGAATTGCTTACATGCGTGGGACAATATACACCACCAGGAGCAATCATATAAAATTTTCAATGCGATAGCTTATTATAAAGTGGCTTGCTTGGGCAATGGAACTCACATTCCACACGATCAATTTAAAGCCCGACAAAACTCATTAGCCCAGTCAAAGTTTACAAATAAAAAGAAGTCTGTACCTCTGAAAGTCATGTTTTTTGAACTAACAATATATTATCCACTTCTATGGGATATTGTTGCCTTGTTTTTTAAATTTCTTGCAAATCATAAGTATTTCATCATTCAGTATTATTTGAGGCGAGCACTAAGCTCTCTCAAATCGAGGTAGGCCTATAAGACCTCCAATAAGCTCAAAACGAGCCATTATCTCTATTATCGAGACCAGCAAGTAAGTCTTTCAATGTTAAGAAGCCCAGCTTGTAGTCCCTGAAAGACGGATGGACTCCCTTAAAAGGGACCCTTGAATAAATGCCCCCTGAAGAAGGGACTCCTAAAGAAGGACCCCGCCCCCCCAAAAGATGGAACTCCTGGAGAAGGACTCCCTGAAAGAAGGGACCCTTGAATAAATGCCCCATAAGAAGGGACTCCTGAAGAAGGACCTCCCCCTGAAAGAGGGGATCCCTGAAGGACCCCCCTGAAGAAGGACCTCTCCTTGAAAGAAGGGACTCCTAAAGAAGGACCCCCTCTGAAAGAGGGGATCCTCGAAGAAGGACCCCCCCTGAAAGAAGGGACTCCTGGAGAAGGACTCCCTGAAAGAAGGGACCCTTGAATAATAGCCCCCCTGAACAAGGGACTCATGAAGAAGAGAACTTTAAAAAAGGGAGCTCCTGAAAATGAACACCTATGAAAAATTCCCTCCTAAAAGAGGAGCGAACATTTCATAAATGTCACAACAACGCAAAGGCTCGTGAAACAATAAAAGTTTTGCTTATTGCTGAAGCTGAACGGTTCGGAGCAGCCCACCTTTATTGTGCCAACATGGCAGGACTCAAACAACAATATTTTATAAGCTTCGGCTTAAGTGTCTCCAGGACACACGGTCTCAAAGACCCTATATTATTAAGCCTCGGTTTAAGTGTCTCCACGACACACGGTCTCAGAGACCCTATATTATTAAGCTCGGCTTAAAGGTCTCCACTACACATGGTCTCAAAGACCCTATATTATTAAGCTCGGCTTAAGTTCCTCCAGGACACGGTCTCAAAGACCTTATATTCATAAGTCTCGGCTTAAGTGTCTCCGAAATGATACATGATCTTAGAGGCCCAAAATTATGGTTTCAAAAATGCTGAAAATTTTTATATGTCGAGATGACACGACTATTGGAGCCCTTCCTACTCGTCTCCAGAATGGCATGACCTCAGAAGCTTTTTCTGAAATTCACACCGGATTAAACATGGAAGAAGTAATATGCCGACGTGATTTAGCCCAAACCTGATGTGCCTAACACGTTGCAAGTTAACAAAAGAATAAGATCATTGATCTAAGCTCTCATTAGGGATTGCTAACAAGCATAATTACAAGTAAACATGAATAGCTTAGCAAACCCCCCACAAACAAGGGATTTCGCCACTCAATGGAATCCACCCCGGACTAACAAACTGAATATGTACAAACGAGGCTATAAGGCATGAATACATGGGATTCCCAAGTGGATGTCCTCCATTAACACTGGAGTGAATATTCTGTTAGATGAGGGCGAAGCATACTTGGTTGATAAATCTATAAAACAGCCTGAAGAAGAAACTTGGGTAAATGAACTTCCATAAGCCCTATGGGGAATCAGAATTACCTTGCACAGTGCCATGGGAGAAACTCCATTCTCACTGGCTCATGGGTCAGAGGTAGTATGTCCAATACAAATTGGAGTGTTTTCACCCAGAGCTTCTTTCCTCCTCAAAAGAAGGGGTGATTCACAGGTCGTTGACTCAATATCGAGAAAAGATGGTCTAATACTTCTAAAATTAAAAGTCCAATTTTAAGGAAACCCCTCGTCCTAACTCAAAAGGCCGGAACCCCAGGGCATAGTTGGGGGGGACCTCATCAAGTCACCGATGAAGCTGCACCAGGGACTTACGGAGTAGAGAATCTCTCTGGAAAATCCTTACTCAATCCATAAAGCGTGGATCACCTCCACCACTAGTATCGATAAACAAATTGTCTTCTGTGTGTTCCACATAAATTGGATTTCTTAAACTCATGAGGTGAAATGATTCCTTCATGCACGCTTTTCGTTGAACAAATTGCGAAATTGTGTTGGAAAACACAAAACTATGCAAACAAATAGAACATAAAAAAGGATTGGTCCCAAGTTACGATTATTAAGGATTGGCTAAACTTGAACCGAAATGGAAGTGGTCGAAGTTGTCCATGATTATCGCAATGCCTTGATCTGACGAACCCTTTGATAGAATGACAAAACATAGCTTGGAGCACAAGATACGTTCATGCAAGGAACTCCGTCACTTGATGATTAGTACCCCGTCGAAGTGGTACCTATGAAATACGTGGATCAATCTTGAGAATAAATCTTACGATTTGTTCAAATGAAATCTTTACCATTTAAAGGCATATCGCCTCATGTTAGATTTTTTAACCAAAAATGGCCCCAATATAATCACCCCGGACGTAAACAAGGGACTCACAGGGAAGTACGAGTTGAGATCCATTCATTCAAATCTAAGCGATGAACATAAATGTCTTAAGCGCTTCGATTTGAGGGACTATCACATCCACAAGTGACTCCAAGGACTTGCACATGCAAGTGACTCCAAGGACTTGCACATGTTTCGGAATATCCTATATTAAACTATGTTCATCCTATGATGGACCATCTTATATTAAATGATGATCATCTTATGATACGAACTGCTTGTCTATAGCAGAGCAATATGCAAAATTCACATATAAAGATCAGAAGTGGAGTAGATAAAGATTCACAAAAGACAACGATAAAAACAGGCATCCTAAGCAGGAGCGCGGGAAGGGTCAGCATCTTTAGAAAAAGGGCCACCAGTGACGTCTTCAAGGAGACTTTCCTCAGTAACATCTTGGGACTTTGGATAGAAGGCCTCAATCTTCGAAAGATTCAGATCTAGGAAGTCATCCTTCACGTCTTTCAAAGGCATTCGTGCCCCGACGTTGGCAAAGAACGGCTGCATAGCTTCATATTCTGGGATCTCTTCAAATGTATTCTTGAAATGATGGATGCCATTAATCACCCTAGTCTTAATATCCCTGTAGCGTACCCGGTCCTCAAGGGCTTCCGGCAGTCTACTCATAGTCTTTCCACTCCCCCCTGGTCGTCCTGCTCCTCAAGGGCTGGCAGCCTCGTTTCCAAGAAGTGGATTTTTGCCTTCCGCAGGATTCGAACCATCTACCTAGGGGTTTAGTACAATGATTCTTAGAATCCTGCTACCATACGACCAGGGGGGAGTGAAAAGACTATGAGTAGACGGCCGGAAGCCCTTGAGGACCGGGTACGCTACAAAACAAGGCGCCTTTTTTTTTCTAGCGTACCCGGTCCTCAAGGGCTACCGGCCGTCCACTCATGGTCTTTCTACTCCCCCCTGGTCGTCCTGCTCCTCAAGGGCTTGCAGTTTCGTTTCCAGGAAGTGGATTTTTGCCTTTCGCAGGGATCGAACCTTGTACCTAGGGGTTAAGTACAAAGATTCTTAAATCCCTGCTACCATTAGACCAATTGCTATCGGCCATCTACTCATGATCTTTCCCCTCCCCCCTTGGTCGTCCTGGTCCTCAAGGGCTGCCAGCCTCGTTTCCAAGAAGTGGATTTTTGCCTTCCGCAGGGATCGAACCTTGTACCTAGGGGTTAAGTACAAAGATTCTTAAATCCCTGCTACCATTAGACCACGTAATGGTAGCAGGGATTTAAGAATCTTAGTACTTAACCCCTAGGTACAAGGTTCGATCCCTGCGGAAGGCAAAAATCCACTTCTTGGAAACGAGACTGGCAGCCCTTGAGGACCAGGACGACCAAGGGGGGAGTGGAAAGATCATGAGTAGACGGCCGGTAGCCCTTGAGGACCGGGTACGCTACAAAAAAAGGCGTCTTTTTTGTAGCGTACCCGGTCCTCAAGGGCAGCCGGCCATCTACTCATAGTCTTTCCACTCCCCCCTGGTCGTCCTGCTCCTCAAGGGCTGACAGCCTCGTTTCCAGGAAGTGGATTTCTGCCTTCCGCAGGATTCAAACCATGTACCTAGGGGTTTAGTACAATGATTCTTAGAATCCTGCTACCATTAGATACGATAAGTCCCAAACTCCTCAACAATATAATTCTAAATTAAATAAACTTTAGCAATTGAAATAACAGGTAATTTAACCTCAATAATACATGAATTATAGAATAACTAATGAGAACTTGAAATAAATTCTAATTTAACTTTATTTTAAAAGGGTTGAAGCGGGTATAGCCTGAGTCAACTACCGAGTGCTCTCCTCGGATCACCTAACTTTCATCACCTGAAATGTTTGGGAGGGATTGGGGTGAGCTGAATCTCAGTAAGTAAACTTTATGCATGAAATGCATGCTCATGACATGAATGCTTTAGAAATTTCATATATGTATCCCCATTTACTTTACTTTCCAAAACTTTCAAACTTTTCAAACTTTCATTTCATTTCACAACTTTCACTTCATTTCCATCGTGAACTCTTTTAGTGTATCTTCTAGCCAGTCAGAATGCAGTGGGCACATTTCCTTATTCAGAACAAAGTTATCACTTTTCCACCACATAACGGTTTAAAATTTTGCCACCGTCAAGCGGTTTAGCAATCGTCACCGCAAAGCGGTTTAATATTTGCCACCGCCAAGCGGTTAAGCAATCGTCACCGCAAAGCGGTTTAATATTTTCCACCGCCAAGCGATTAAGCAATCGTCACCGCAAAGCGGTTTAATATTTGCCACCGCCAAGCGATTAAGAAATCGTCACCACAAAGCGGTTTAATATTTGCCACCGCCAAGCGGTTAAGCAATCGTCACCGCAAAGCGGTTTAATATTTATCACCGCCAAACGGTTAGGCAATCGTCACCGCAAAGCGGTTTAATATTCACCACTGCTACATGGATTTAATTCGGGTACGCCGGTCTCCCGCGTCCCATTTCCCACTCACACCTTTCATGGCATAGAAGTACATCAATTTATTCTTAAAACTTGGAATACATGCATTTTGAGAAAACTTAAACTTACCACATTCTTCATTTAAAATCATTTGACTTCCCCAACTCAATGAAAATGCATGCTAGACGATGTAACGATATGATAACATGTATGCTTAAACCTTCTCTTAATAACACATACATGTATAAAGTTTATAGAAGGCACCACAAGTAAATAAATTTCAAGAATATAATTTAAGCCCATTAATTACACCTTAACATTTAACTTCAATGAAATTAGGGGAAGTTTACTTACTTGACGTCCTTAGTAGTTACCGTTATCTTGATTTGCAAGTGCAAGAGTCCCAGATGCCCGTGACGTCAATTTACCAATTCTCCTAATTATTTTCATCCATTCATACAATACAACCTTTAGTTCGAAACCAAAATTTAAACTCCTAACCAAGGTTAAAACTTCAATTTAATATATAATTCAGACCAAACGGAACCTTAAGCCATGTCCAACACATTTAACACCATATTCGAAATGAACAATCAATTCAATACACAATAGAAAGTTTTACTCATCTTTTAGTTCAAACTAAAATTCAAAATTACATTACCTAACTTTACAAAAATTCTCAATTAAATTTATAATTTTTCATAGTAAAAATTTCGGAAATATGGTTGTAAATTGAAGATTTACCATTATGGATCAATATTAAATTTAACATTGCTAAAATTTGAAATCTGCAAATAATTTATAAACTCAAATTTCATATCACAACTCAACCATCACCAAACAATTAAATTTCTTCATAATCCCATCAAATATGAAATATTCCCATACTTTAATAAATATTACTTTTAAATACTCCTAACTAAAATTAAAACTTCCATCTAACCTAATGTGACCTTACATTAACACTACATTTGAGACAAGCAATAAATTTCAATGTACATTAGAAAATCGCTTATCCTTTTTGTGTCAACTAAAAAATTAAAATTATATAGCTTAACTTTACTAAATTACAACTAGAAATTTAACTATTAATAAATCTGAAAAAATTAAATTTCCACTTTTAAGAATCAAGGTGAAATAACTGCTGAGTTTCTACATTTTGAAATTTGGAATTAGTACACATTTAAAATTTTACTCTAAATTTTGAAATTATAAAGATAATTCCAAATTAACTAATCGAAGTAAATTGTCAATTACACTAATTAAAACTAAATTTCCTAATTCCAAAAATACATTACAAATTTCAATTTAGTTATAAATTCAACAAAACCAATTAATTCAATGAATCCATAAAATCTGAAATTATACAGTAGGACATTACATATCTCAAATTTTCAAATAAGAATTCAAGATTCAAAAAAATCTAATTAAGCCCCAAATCTGAAATTCCTTCATATACTATGCAAAACCCATATTCATATATTTGAAATATGACAATCTACTGTGAAATTGCATATCCATATATACATATATACATCAATACCCACATACATATGCATTACTAAACCCCAATTTAACGGTATAAGTCGAAATTAAGTAAACTTAAATCTGAAAAATATGAGAAACATCACATATTTACACACACTCAACCTATATACACATTTATGTACACACATCAATACAGAGATCGGGTGGCGTGTGAAAAATCACGTGTGCGCTGTGTGTGTTCGGTCGGGGGAAAGGTGAGTGCCTTACTGGTGGCAGTTGGTGACCGGTGGTCGGCGACAGTGAGGGAGGCAGCAGCGGCGTCGTCATCGTGAGAGGAGAGGAGAGTGAGTCGCGAGAGACAGAGATGTGAGGGATCAAGAGAGAGGCCGAGAGTTGAGTGAGGCGAAGGAGAGTCGAGAGAGAGGTGACCGAGTAGAGAGAGGGATGGGAGCGGTGTGAGAGAGAGAGAGGAGTGAGGGTTAGGTTAATATTAAGTTTTTAATCTTTCGAAAATTGCAAGTTGGTCCCTCAATTTCCCTCTTTTGTTTAAGTAAGTCTATAAGTTCTATTTACCCTCGATTGTCACTAAACTTTCCCCCCAAGTTTCAAATTAGCATAATAAAATAGAAAATAACATGCTTAGGCAATAAAACAATTAATCACATAGAATTGCACGTAAATAATTAAAATAACCAATTTATAAACTTTCAAATTGGTACATTGATCGAGACGGCGTCCAAGTCCTTCCACTGCAAAATAATTCAACTTATTATCAATAATAATTGTCAAATAAATTATTCATTATAAAAATTGGGTGATATTCAAGAAAACACGTAAAACGAAAAGTGGTATTACAATTCCTTACCCCCTAAAAGAAAATTTCGTCCTCGAAATTAGAATTTACCAAAATGAATACTTGGCATGCATTTCATCATTGCGTTCTCAAGAAATCTCTTCCACTACATGATTCCTCCAAAAGGACTTCAGTTAGTGTTATCTTCTTCCTTCTAAGTTCTTTGCCTGCTCTCATTAGGCTTCTCACAGGTGCTTCCTCATAAGTTAGATCCTCACGAAGATTAAGTGACTCATAGCTGAGAATATGAGAGGGATCCGAAATATACTTCCTCAACAATAAGACGTAAAACACCGTTTGTATCACAGATGGCTTTGGTAGCAATGCAATCAGATAAATTAGGTCACTCTTCATTTCTAGCCTCTCAAAGGGCCAACAAAAAGGCTCAACCTTCTTTTCTTCCCGAACCTCATAATTCACTTCATTGGAGCTACCTTCAAAAGGATCATTAAGCCTGCGGCGAATTCCAAAGATTTCCTTCTTTTGTCCACATAGCTTTTCTGTCTACTCTGTGCATTTTTCATCCTCTGACGAATTATTTCAACAACTTTTGCTGTTTGTCGTACTATTTCTGGACCAATAACTTTCTTTCTCTTATCTCACCCTCGTGAACTGACGATCTACACTTCCTATCGTATAGTACTCAATAAGGATCAAAGTTTGATAACTATTATTGTAGGTGACCATCAATCGACATTATCCCACTTATGAATCCATTCACTAACTTTCTATTTCCAGCCTTCCATAGGATCTATTCTAATGTCTAAACCTTAACATATATATTGATTGATCACATTCTTAAAACTAAAATCAAGAAGATGGACCAAAATAAGACTTTATAATCCAGAATTAGTGAGACGTCTATACCAACATATACAGTAGAAATACTAAAACTTTGACAGAATCTTTCTGGAAAGATTTACAAACGAAATCATTTCTAAACATGCTGAAATTTCTTTTAAAATCGGAGGATCAAACTTAAATCCGGTAACCCATACTTATATATCGTAATCAGTATTCAGCATTATACACTCATCTTAAAACTAAAGCCAACGTACTAATTTAAGAATCCATGCTTTCAACATCATCATAACAATACTCTAACCAAGTATTTTATAAATAAATCATTGACCTATCACCAATGAATAAGACTTTTGTGATTCATATAGGATTCCTCATCAAGTTTACTTAATCCCAAAGATACAACTCCACAATAAGTAAAAGTTACACTAATGATCGTCTTAGATTTTAACCAATCCAAATTTATGTATATTCCATGGAGATCTCAAAATGGATAATGTGCTCTACTCACATCTAATGCACAACAAACAATCCGTAACCACAACTACATCACCAAAATTTTAAATAAACTCATCTATCTTATCGTAAACAAATGAAGTTTCCCGACCATAGGTCATATTTAGCAATAAACAAACCATTGATCAAGATAGGATTAATTAGTTCAAACATATCATCACACTATTCTTCCATAAGACAATCATAACATTCATTAACTATCTATTCACCATAACTTGTGGTAATCATGTGACATGCCACTTATCACCATACCATATGACCTCAACATTTAATCATATCAACCTCCTTAAGATCACAGTATAATAGCCATCATATATATCACATGAACATTTCTACATCAATAAATCACTAAAATCTTATATATACCAATCTCTCAATCTCAATAAATCTTAAATTTTACAATTCTTTACTCCCTCAGTTGCCTAGAAGTGTAGGCCATCACCTTGTCATATTGCATAAGAACACAACCGAGCCCTTTTAATGAAGCATCACCGTATATGAACAACCATTCATTTCCTTGTGGAATAGTTAAAATGGGCACAGTTGTCAGCCGTGTTTCACAATCCGAACTCCACTGAAATTTTGTATCATTTCTAGTCAATGATGAGGCAATCTTTGAAAATTCCTCGACAAATCTCTAGTAGTAACCAGCTAATCCGAGGAAACTACGAACTTCTTGAACATTATATGGCGTCGCCAAACTTCCTCAATCTTATTCGGATCAACATTAAACTTAGTAAAAATTTCTCTTCTCTAAGTTTCTAAAGCACGATCCTCAAATGTCTTGTTTTCTCTCAGACCTCGAATAGATCAATATGTCATCAATGAAAACTATAACAACTTGGTCTAAATATTCTTTAAAGACCCAATGCATTAAGTCCATAAATGCTGCAAGGGTATTTGTTAACCTAGACACCACCACTAAGAACTTATAATGCCCATATCTAGACAGAAAGATGTCCTTGAAATGTCCTCTTCCTTGATCCTCAATTGATAGCAACCAGATCGCAGATCACTCTTAGAAAAACACCCTGAAGCTGATCAAACAGGTCGTCAATTCTTGGCAATTGATATTTATTCTTAATTTTAATTGTCACCATATTAAATTCTCTGTAGTCTATGCAAAGTCTCATAGGACCATCTCTGTAACGCCCCGGGTTCTGAACACCCGGGTGCGCCACTTCTTCATCTCAAAATTGACTTTGAAGAAAATAATTTAGCGGAAAATAAATTTAATTGAAATTCCATTTCACATAACTTTATAAAAATTGACTCAAACTGTCAAAATAGTTTAAACATGGAAAAATAACTTGAACGTAACATAATAAAATAAGTTTATAATTTAAATATAAAACAATTCATAAAACTTGTGTCTCAATTATTTAAATGAAATTAACGATAAATAATTTAATGAGTAACATTCGTAAAATTGTCTAATAACATCATCATTTATTTAATTTGCCACCGCTCCCATTTCATTCGCCGCCTTCTCCGAGATCTGCAAAAACTGTTAAAATAATGGAATGAGTATTTCGAAAAATACTCAGTAGACTCATCGCCAATAATTAATTTACAGAATAATTGAACACGTAATTATGCAATCATATAGTGACATCATCATCATATTCTTGGGCTATTTTATTTTCAAAATCAAGGCTCGTAAAATCATAGGGTGTGGGTAGTCTCGTCTCATGCACTTAAGGCACATAAGTTATGCATAACATCATCATTTCTCATTTATCTCATAAGAGAGATTCTTTTCTCGTCTCATGCATCAAAGCATGTAAATCACATAATTTCACATAAGACATGCAATTATAATATAAATCAATTAGTGGGGGCGAGTCTACCTCAAATCACGAGTCTGAAAGTTGAGCAAGAAAATTCACGTTGTTCTTCTAAATGTCCAAGCGCCTCGTCTAGCATAACTTAAAGTAATAAGTCCAATTTAATACTTTAAAATTGATTTAAATGACTTTGAACTTTAGGGACTGAAATGATTATTTTAAAACTTGGGATTTATAAATATATATATCATTTTTAAATCAATATGAACAAAATTAAAAGACTTTAAAATATGTGGCTTAAATGATAACTTTTGAAATTTAGGCTAAAGATATATATCTTTTTAAATCAATAGGGACTAAAATAAATAACTTTTGAAACTTAAAGTAGGATTTAAAACATTTAAAGCTGTAGGGACTGAAATAAAAGAGTTTAATACTTAGGGGACTAAAACGCAACTTTCGAAAAATAAAATATTAGAACAAATCACTTTTCAAACTTGGGGGCTGAAATCACGGATTTTTAAAAAAAAGGGGCTGAACTAAAACATTTAAAACTAAGGGGCTTAAGTAATAATTTTTCAAAACTAAAAGTCTAAACATAATATATATAATATATATCTATCTCTCTCTCTGTAAATCGACTGAGAGAGAGAGGCGACGGGCGAAGACGCCCCTTTCTCGATCCAGACCGCCGGCGCCTACCTGCCGACGGTAGCGCCACCACAAGGCGGTGGCACCGGTGTAAGGTGCAGTGGGATTAGGGCGTGTTTGGGTGCGAAGGTAGAGGCAAACCGAGGGTAGGAGGTCGCGAGTTTTTGAGTTGTGACTCCGGAAAAATTTCCGGCCAACCAGGCGGCGGTCGAAGGTATGGTATTTGGTTCAGGTTTTATTTCTTGGTTTTGGGTTTTGATTTGGGGAAATTTGATTGTGGCTTAAACTGAAGCTCGATTCGGACATGGGTTGATGTTAGAATTGATTTTCGGTTGTGAAATTGATTGGAGGAAGATGTGAGGTGGTTGTTGGGTTCGAAGATGAAGGTTGAGGTTCAATCGGATGACTGATGGGGCAGATCGTGGTGGTGCTCGAATTTTGGTTTGGGTCGGATGCGTGGTGATGATTTCTGGTGGTTGAAGGGACATGGTGGTTTCTGTTTTGGACTGGTTGTAGTTGTGTATGGGGCTAAAACCGTGGCTTGAGGTCACTGTTTGATTGAAAGTAGCAAGAAGCTCAGTTCGTGGTGGCCGTTGATGGAGGTTATCTGGGTTTGTGTTGTTGGAGTTGGTTGCACCGGTGATGGGAAGTGGTCACTGTAATGGTGAATTTGGATATAAAAGGCTGTGGCATGTTTGAGGTGGTTGGTAGTTGTTCGGTCAAGGGCTGTTCGGTGGAGATGATGTTTCCATTGGCTGTGGTTGGGTTAGGCAGTGAGTTCACGGTTTGGAAGGTGGTTCAAGTTGCTATGATGCAGATTGGAGGAGACTGTGGAGAGGTTTGAGGCTAGTGATTGGTTCAGATGATTGAGGCTCTGGTATGTCGAAGGGGAAAGAGGTGAGGGATGTATTTAATAGTTGACTTAGGTGTTAAACATGGTAGATTAGGTTAAATCTTGATTCAGGGAAAATTGTGAGAATTTTTGGAAAGTGAATATGGTTGTGTAAGGAAATACTTGGAAAATAAGTTGGTGATTTAGTTGGTCCAAGAATTTATTAATTGGGTTGTTAAAAGAGCTTGAATGATCGGTAAAATATTTGGGCTCGAGATGTTGGATTGTATTAAAACAGTTGAAATTCGGACTTAATAAAATTAATACTTGGACTTTGAAAATAAACTGTGATATTGAAATATATTTGATAAGAATTAAAATTTGACTAAGTATTTTGAATAAATTAAATTTTCCACTTAACTGGCTAGACGAGCACGCATTTAAAAATAAAATAATTAAATGATGGGCAAGGTCGAAGCGACACGCTATTAAAAATATTTATTTGAATAAAATCACGAAAATTCTCGGTCGCTACAACCCTACCCCCTTAAAATAATTTCGTCCTCGAAATTTTAAAATTTTCTTGATCTAAAATAATTGGATACTTGATCAAAATTTCTTCTTTCTTAAAATCTTAAAATAATTAATATGACTAGGCGAGAGCGCTGGTTTTGAATAATAATGACCATTAAGATTGGAGAGTCGTAGCGAAAGGTTTGGTAAAACATGTCTTTTAAATTTGAAAATTTCTCGATCGCTACAATCTCGCTTCTTTACGGATAACATAGGAGCACCCCATGGTGGAAAGCTACGTTGAACATAACACTTGTCCATAAGATCATGTAACTGCTCGACTCCCTCGCTGGGGCCTTCTCCGAGTCGTACTCATGGTCTTTCCACTCCTCCCTTGGTCGTCCTGGTCCTCAAGGGCTGCCAGCTTCGTTTCCAAGAAGTGGATTTTTCCCTTCCGCAGGGATCGAACCATGTACCTAGGGGTTTTGTAGCGACCGAGAATTTTCGTGATTTTATTCAAATAAATATTTTTAATAGCGTGTCGCTTCGACCTTGCCCATCATTTAGTTATTTTATTTTTAAACGCGTGCTCGTCTAGCCAGTTAAGTGGAAGATTTAATTTATTCAAATACTTAGTCAAATTTTAATTTTTATCAAATATATTTCAATATCACAGTTTATTTTCAAAGCCCAAGTATTGATTATATTAAGTCCCAATTTTAAATATGTTAATCCAATCCATCATCTCGAGCCCAAATATTTTACCGATCATTCAAGCCCTTTTAACAACCCAATCAATAAATTCTTGGCCCAACTAAATCAACAACTTATTTTCCAAGTATTTCCTTACACAACCATATTCACTTCCCAAAATTCTCACAATTTTCCATAAATCAAGATTTAACCTAAACTACCATGTTTAACACCTAAATCAACTATTAATTGGATCCCTAACCCTTGCATTCACGAACCCAAAACGCCATAGCTGATTCTCCCACAAACTGCACAAATCATCCATGGCCAAGCCACATACACGACAACATCAAACCGCACACCAAACTCACTGCCTTCAGTTCACCAAAACCATAGTCGAACCCGACTTACTGCCCTTACCACAACCGGCTGCCAATATGCAACCAAGATTTCCACCATCAACACCACGCCTGCCAACTTCAATCCACCAATGCTGCTACTCTGTCTTCACCATTATCAACCACAGTTGAATCAAAACAAACCTCCATAGCCGACTACTTTCCATCCACCGGCGATACCCAAACCAAAGCAACTCCACTGTCGAACAAACAATTCTGCCCCAAACCAAGAAACGTTACCACCTCCACCTCTGAATTCCAACCATAACCAGGCCACTACCTTCCACTCGAAGCACCTTCATCAACAACGAAAGCCAACATTTACAAACACCACCGAAATCGCCTACTTTGCAAAGTCAAGAAAACCCAAGAATCAAACTCAAAATCCGCAACAAACCCAGAAATCCAATACTTACCTCGACCGCCAAGTTTTCTTGACCGGATCCCCGGTGAAACCCGTGACCTTACAGCCCCGTTTCGCCTTCGTTTTCTCACAAAATCAACCCAAAGACCTTCTATTTCGCTACCCTCTACTCACCTCCGTCGCTGCCATGTGAATGTAGCACTATCTCCGCCAGCACGCCGGCAGCCTGGATCGGCGATGGGCTGTTCGCCCGTCGCCATCTCTGGGTCTCTCTCTTCGGTTTGCTGAATGAGAGAGAAGGGGATTAGTTTAAATTATGCTTATATTTTTTATTTTTGAAAATTTAATCCTTGAGCCCCAGTTTTCGAAATGCATTTATTTCAGTCTTTTATGTTTACAGTGTTTTAATTCAGTTTCAAACGTTTCAGTATTTAACAAATCAGTCCCTTTAGTCCCACGATCTTCAAAAGAGTTTAATCCAGTCCCTACAGCTTAGTTTCCGTTGATTTTCAGCCCCAAGTTTTGAAAAGTATTTATTTCAGTCATTTTCGTTTTAAACATTTTAATTCCAGTCCCAAAAGATTGAGCCTTCTAGCATATCAGTCCTAAATTCTTTAACTCCTGCAAGTTAGCCCAATAGTTTTCAAAAATCATTTATTTTGGTCCCAATTCTTTTCAAATCCCAACTATTTTTGATTTTCAATTTAATCCCTAAAATTTTTATTCTTCTTTTAAAAACTCTTTCGTTTTAAAACATTTGAATCCAAAATACTAGTTCAAGAAATATTTATATTGGCTAGACGAGGAGCTTGGACGTTAGAAGATTAACGTTTTCATGCTCAACTAACTCGAGAATACTTTCAGGTAGGTTCATTACTTCAAAAACCTTTTATCTTAAATGCGCAATATTAAGTAAACCCGTATTGTAAATTGATGCATGTGATTACGTAATTTATGTGAATTAATTGCCTTCGGGCCCAGATCCACATGTCTTCGGGCATGGACCAATTGCCTTCGGGCCTAGATCCACATGTCTTCGGGCATGGACCAATTGCCTTCGGGCCTAGATCCACATGTCTTCGGGCATGGACCAGTTGCCTTCAGGCCTAGATCCACATGTCTTCCGGCATGAAAATTTATGATGTATGAGATCCACTTGCTTATTGCATGAGAATGAGAATTTATGAATTAAGTTGCATGATTATATGTGTTATTTACCGTACAGTTTATTTAATTTGCGCTGAACATACTGAGTATTTCTATGAAATGCTCACCCCTATTTTTAAACTTACAAATTGCAGATTTCGGAGATGGTGGCGAATGAAAGGGCAGTGGTGGCAAATAATAATAAAGTTATATTTTTTTAAAGTCATGATTCACGAATAGTGTCAATTTATTTATATGTCGTTATTTTAAATATGATATTTAAAGTCAAGAATATCGTCAATTTAATTATTTGTCGTTACTTTCTTTGAAAGTGAAGATTTCAACGTTTTTATGCATTTATCAAATTTAATTTATTTACTGTTGAAATTTTTCACATAAATATGATGTTTCGAATTCAATTATTTTTCGCAATAAAATTAGATTTAAAGGAGAAGTGACGTCCCGAGCTTCACGGAATTTGGGGCGTTACAGGTTTAGTACAAAGATTCTTAAATCCCTGCTACCATTAGACCACGTGGTCTAATGGTAGCAGGGATTTAAGAATCTTTGTACTTAACCCCTAGGTACAAGGTTCGATCCCTGTGGAAGGGAAAAATCCACTTCTTGGAAACGAAGCTGGCAGCCCTTGAGGACCAGGACGACCAAGGGGGGAGTGGAAAGACCATGAGTACGACTCTGAGAAGGCCCCAGCGAGGGAGTCGGGTCACTACAATCCCGCTCTAAGTAAGAAACTCTTTCTTATGCCTTCCGCAAGGCCTCTTCTCTTGCCAATCTGGCCTCCTTTTCCTTCTCCAACTCATTAGTTAGTCTAGCCGCCTTATCCACCAGGCTCCTCTACTGCGTGGTTGTCTTTTACAGGGCCTCGACAGTTATGGCCTGGGACTGAATCGCATCATCGAATCTGTTGGAAAAACTGGCCACTTCGGCATCAGTAGCCTCTAGGTTCAATTTTAGCCTATCATTGTCCTCCTTCAAGCGCTTTGAGATCATCTTCTCCTCGTGAAGAGATTTCCAATTGCTGTCCCGGAGAGTTTTAATCTGGACCATCATGTTGTCAGCATTTTGAAGAGCTGTCTCAACGCTCTTCTTCTTCAATTCCAAATTCTTAACGGCCGACTCAGCCCCATCTATCAAGGTGAAGGCCCTAACATTCATGGCCCTGGCAGCATGCAGCTTCTAAGCTGGTGACATGTTGGAGGAGTATATTTTCCAAACTTCAATCCAGAAGTGCTCCATTGCCAAAGCAGCCCTGGCAGGAGGAGAATTCGGAGAATCTAAGAGGATGGTATTGAAGGTGCTTTCCTTAGCTCAAAAGACAGCCTTTATATGGCTAAGCTCAGTAGCAATTTCTGAGGTCACCTCCTGGTTCACCCCTCGGAACAGTAATCAAACCTTCATCATGGCCTGGGGGATCCGGAGCCTGGGAAAAGAAATCTGAGCTGGAGACATCCCCTTTGCCTCTAATAGGATCAACTGGTGGAGGTAAATCGGCTACATACACCTCGGAAGAACCAGATATGCCTTTGCTTTTCTTTAGCCTCTTCTATGGAGGCACCTCATGCCCCATTACCTCCACAACATCCTCGTCAGAAGGATCATCAACTAAGGCTCTTTTGGACTTTTTTCTCTTCCTTTTACTTCGATTTTCGCTCTCTCCAGAGCCTCATGTTTGGTTTCGAATTCCTCATTCACTTCCAATCATTGCTGACCCTTAGACAACAAGACAAGTGAAGGAAGCAGCACCGAAAGAAGCTTTATGAGCTTTGCAGCTAAGGCATCAACTGTGTTCTTTGCAACTTCCACTTGGAAACTGCTAAGTAAAGACTTATGCTTAAGCTAATCGTCACTCCTGGGCCTCAACGAAAGTGGAATCTTCTTCTCCATCAGGCATTTAAGGGAATCCTTGGGAAGTTCTTTAGAACCTATTCATCAAAATGAAATTGTCAGTCAAAGGCGCTTCGGACAACGACATAATTAACACAAGGAATATAGAACTTACCCATATCTTGCATAATCCCGTGCTTGATAAAAAAAAATTTCTTCAATATCACCTCTGGGAAAGTGGCACGGTATGCAAAGAGCTTCTTCACCATGGCTAAGTCCTCCTTAGGGAGAAGGTGTGCGTATTACTGACCTGTAAAGATAACACAGAAGGTTATCATTGAAACTTAAAATAACCTACATCATACTTACATTCACACTAAGAATACAAAAGACTCACGAGGGCAAGAGAGAGTTCGAAGAACAGTAATTTCGGGAACCGGATCCGGAGGGGAGCACTGCCATTCGCCGGCTACCCAGAACCATTGTGTCCTCCAATGTTTCATGGAGGTCGGATGTCCCAAAATAAAGGGAGAATGCTGTCCCCTGGTGGTAATGTAGTACCAGTCCAGAATATCAACCTTATCCCTCCGAGCTACCTTTTTCAGGATATAAAGGGTGTGGATGATGTAAGGTGAGATGGGGAAGTCCGGACTGACTTCCTGTCATACCAGCTAGGTTCCCACAACCTGGGTCCAGAAGTTCGGAGCCACCTGATATGGACAAAGGTTGTAACTCCGGAGAAGAGCCCTGAAGAAAGGGTGAAGAGGCAAGCGCATCCCACATTGAAACGCATCAAGGAGCACCGCAACTTGACCTTTAGGGGGCGACAAGGTCTGCATGACAGGCTCAAATGTGTAACCCTAATCTCCCTCAGCATCCGGTAAGTTGAAGAAACTTCTGCCATGCCATTGGCTCGGATTTCAGTCGCTACCTCATTCGACGCCCAGGATTCTGGATTAGGTTGTGGATCCACATGATATCCGGAGGGACCTCTTCCAAAGGACTCCTTCTCTTGGCCTTTCACTAGGGACTTTTTCAATTGACTCCACCCAAGAGGGGACTTCTTCAACTAACACCTTTTACAAAGGACTCGGTCATTAGTCGATTCCACTATAGACAACTTCCAAAAGCTATAAATTCGAACCTCAGTCGTAAATGACCGGGACTTCCTTATTTAAGGGACTAGAGCATATACATGCATGTCGACATAAGACACAACGTATATATACATTTCATATTATCCAAAGATGCACATCTCAAAACGAGGCAAACTTGTAAGCCCTCCAGCTGCTTGAATTGAGTAGATTCTTTATGTTATCCAGACACGCTATTAGCCCTCGTACATCTAGGCGTAAGATCTTCAACATTATCGAAGGAAACCTTGTAATTCCCCTCCTATTTGAGGCATGCTAGGGATATTGCTATAAGCTTATATGTCTTCGTAAGTTCGAAGCATTCTCGAGTATTCTTTTTTGTTGGGAAAAGAGATGCACTTTCAAAAATTTGAATAAAGCAGCCCAATACTCTTTTAATATAACTAAGAAAAGTCTACGTGAAAGGGTTGTCAAGTGTTCAAATAAGGACTCAAGTGTTCAAACTATATTAAAGCATGGGCCCAAGTGCCTATATTATTCCTCTTCGGCGACACTTTACCATGCAAAATATATTCTATTTTTTCCGTTCTGATGGTGTCTTGCAAAAATGAATTTTCATATATTTCCTATTTTGGTTATTTCTTAGAGTATATACACATTCTATCATCTTCGATGCCTTATATTTTCAAGTCCGGTTCGCACATAAATGAACCAACCAGACTTGAGGGACTAGTGTTAGGACCATGACTAATTTTACATGACATGTCATCCGCATGGGCCCAACAGGGCATCAACAAAACATCCATTCACCTAATAATGATCCACAGGCCAAACTGTGGATACCAAACTTGCTAGGATCTTACATGTCGAGGTACCGTTATGCCGGGGTGATGCTATGCCTAGGTACCCCTTTGTCGGGGTGATGTTATGTCAAGGTACCCTTATGCCGGGTACCCTAAGCCGAAGTGAGTACCCTAGAAAGGTGACAAGATAGCTTGATGTGACAACATCTTTAAAGGGATTTGATGGATGCTTTATCCCTATGACATGTAGTAATGATTATAGTCAAATAAATGGTTTACCTCATGAATAGTTAGCATCTTTCCATGTGTAAAGCATAACACGTGTCACAATCTAAGAGAATTACTCATTCTATAAATAGAGCACACTTTCCTCCAAGGAAAAGGTTTGGTAATTCAATACACTAACAAAGTATTTCGAATCTCACTCCCTTTTCTCTCTTTTACACATTTACATTTCCCGCACCCAATATATATTCACTTGAAATGAGTACTGACTTCGGCATCGGAATGCAAATGGGAGCCATCTCGGCTCTCTTTGCAAACTGATTGTTTGTCATAGTGCGCTGGAGATCCACGTGTTCAAGAGGGAGGAGCTGAGCCGTGTTGGTCCAAGGTACAGCCAGATTTTGTGGTCAACTCTTTCAATTCTTGTCCAATTGGTTTCCTCTATCCAAATTAAGCATAAACTAGTTCCAAACTTGTGCGATGCACGGACATATTAAATTTACAAAACTTAATGTAAAGAAGCACAAGTATTGGGAAAATTTTAGAAAAAGATAAAAAAATAAAAATAAAAATAGTGTCAATCTAAATAATAAAAAGCATGTAATAGTACAAATTTTAGAAAACTTCCTTATACACAACATTGGTTGTCACATTTGTTTGATTCTCATCATCATCACAAATCAATATCTTAAGACCAGCACGATTCATAACTCTCGATATTGCTATGTACAACTGTTTATGACTGAAAACTGGGGTTTTAAGAATAATCCAATGTGCAAAAGTGATTGACCGTGACTCTTATTGATAGTCATAACGTACGGCACAATCAACGAAAACTATTTTCTTTTGAACTTGAAAGGTAATTTTGCATCTAATGGAGTCAATGACAACCTTGGAATAAATACTTTGTCACCTTCAATTCTTCAGGACATGATTTTAACTTCAAAAACATGATGATGATTATTAGTCTTGTTCTATTACACAAACCTGCAGAATGATCAATATTTCTTAGTAGCATAATTAGAACACCCACCTTCAGCACCAACTTATGAGCATGCACACCTGAATACTTTATACATGGGTAGTTACATGATTAGTGGTGGTTATGTACCCATTAAAAAACATGGATGTAATACTACAATATATTACATGATTTGATGAGATTCGAAGCGCGGAAGAAACGCCGGAAAGTTCCGAACTCAGGTTGTGGTTGGACGGATGAATCATGACTCAATATTCACGACGTGATGGCTCGACGATGCGGAATAAAGAACCACGAATTTTGAAACGCCACAAGGATTTGTCCAACTTCCTTGATAAGTTTCTGATTTTGAACGCCAAAAACATTCTCACGAATATTTGATAAGTTCGGTTGAACGCCACAAGATTGGATCTTGATAAGTTCGAAAGAAAATATAGGAATCCACCTATAACTTTTATTGAATCATCAATAAAACTGTTTTAATCAAATCAAATCTGAATTAAAATGAATGGAAAAAGCGTATAAATAAGCAAACAAAACCCTAGACGCGAATGGGCTCAAAATAGACTCCTAATAGACCTAAAATACTAAAATAGGAAAAGGAAATAAAATATGCGAAATTCTGGGAAAATCTTATCTGCTGCCTAGTTACGGCCGTAAATACCGAGATTACGGTCGTAAGCCCTTCTCTGGTCCAAAGTTGATACCTCAATTATGGCCGTGACGAATTTTATTACGGCCGTAAGTCATGTTCTACCCAAAAATTGCAATAGCTGCGTTACGGCCGTAATTCCAAAGGTTACGGTTGTAAAAGGCCTGCTGCTTAATTTTCTGGTTCTTTTCAACACGGTTTGATCTTCAAAGCTCGTCGAACCTGTTGAATTTTTGTTTTGGCTTGAATATTTAAATTTTCCCGTCAAGCCTGCTATGACTCCAATTGTCGAGGGTCCAGAACACATCATACCCTCCTTCTTTAGGATGATTCGTCCCGAATCATAGCTTTGTTCCTGTTGTTTCACTTCACCTCCTGGATCAAACAGAAAATTATTGCTTCCATACCAGAGGAATGACCAATAGTATCCTGTAACTTGGGTTACATGAATGGATTGAAGTAGAAACTCCTGTGGGCATTGGTGGTGTTGCCCAAATTCCCAAGTACATTTAACCTGCAAGGCAAAATTAAATAAAGCGGGGAGGGAAATGTTAGGTTCATGAGGCACAAGGTATGGATCCTTGTATTCATGAATTATCACAATCAATTCCTCCTTTGGAACCATGAGGCCCTTCTCTTCACCTCGTTCTCCTTTTACAGCTTCTTGCTCACTCCCCTCTATCTCTTTTCTCTCAAGCTCGGTTGCTTCCTTTAACTCAAGATTTTCTAGCTCATCCACCTCTTCAATTTTTTTTCTTTCAAATTCAACCACATCTTCTACCTCCATATTCGTTTCACCATGTTCGCACACTACCTCATCACTATCCAAATGTGGATCTACCAATTCAAAACCGAAATTTTGAACTTCTACCCCAACTTCTAATTCCTCATCAAATTTTGGAGTTTGTCACCTAACTCCACTTTTTCAATTCCTACCACAAAGTTCGGGGTCTCTTCAACTAATTCATGTCTCAAGCCTCCCTCCTTCTTTTCAACTTTCATATCCCGAGGCTCAACATGATTTTCACTCTTTTCTAACCATCTAATTACCGCATTTCGTTTCTCCTCCTTCTTTCGCAATTTAGCCAAATATTTTATTTCTGCCTCCCGTTCACACCTCAATCTTTCCTCATAAATTTCTTTTTGAATCTTCAAAATTGCCTTAGGATCAATCTCGACTCCTCTCTTAACCCCAATTCCATCCCTAAGTTTATGATAACGCCTATATTCTCTCCTAACTCTAGAATCCGATTGAGATCGCTCCTTTTGCAATTTAGCTATCTCCTTCTCTTTTTTATCCAACCTCTACTCAACATCATGCAAGAATCTCAACACACAATTTTTGGCGTTTTCATGGGAATTGGACATTGTGAAACTTATATGGAAGGACACAGAAAAAAAGAATAATGAAAACAAAGGATCAAGAAATTCAAGAAAGTGGTTCTTGAATGGACTCTCTCTATTTTTATTTTTTTTTAATTTTGAATTTTGGATGAATTTTCGGAATAAGATAAATAATCTCTTTTTTTTTTTATAAATCCGAAAATTCGACAACGAACACGACAAAACAAACGGAACTTAATTCGAATAAGAATTAAGCAAAACAAACACTTTTAAAAGTTTTTTGGAACGATTTTCTGGATTAAAGACTCAACAAGATATGGATGATTTTTATGGAACTCGATGATAAATATAATTATCAAACTGGATAGAAAAACCTAAATTCAGAGTCCAGCTCTGATACCATATGATGAGATTCAAAGCACGGAATAAACGCCGGAAAGTTCCGAACTCAAGTTATGGTTGGACGGATGAATCATGGCCTGATATTCATGACGCGATGGCTCGAAGATGCGGAATAAAGAACCACGACTTTCAAAATGCCACAAGGATATGTCCAACTTCCTTGATAAGTTTCTGGTTTTGAACGCCACAAATATTCTCGTGAATATTTGATAAGTTCGATTGAACGCCACAATATTGGATCTTGATAAGTTCGAAAGAAAATATTGGAATCCACCTATACCTTTATTGAATCCTCAATAAAACTATTTTAATCAAATCAAATCTGAATTACAATGAATGGAAAAATCGTATAAATAAGCAAACAAAACCTTAGACACGAATGGGCTCAAAATAGACTCCTAATAGACCTAAAATACTAAAATAGGAAAAGGAAATAAAATATGCGAAATTCTGGAAAAATCTTATCCACCGCCTAGTTACGGCCGTAACCCCTTCTCTTTCTCTGGTCCAAAGTTGATACCTCAGTTACGGCCGTGACCAATTTTATTACGGTCGTAAGTCATGTTCTGCCCAAAAATTGCAATAGCTGCGTTACGGTCGTAATTCCAAAGGTTACGGCCGTAAAAGGCCTGCTGCTTAATTTTCTGGTTCTTTTCAACACGGTTTGATCTTCAAAGCTTGTCGAACCTGTTGAATTCTTGTTTTGGCTTGAATATTTAAATTTTCCCGTCAAGCCTTCTATGACTCCGATTGTCGAGGGTCCGGAACACATCATGATTAGTAGGCTCACTCCACTAATTAGTTTAAATTATAATTGCATGTATTATGTGAATTTTTGTGATTTATATGCTTAATTGCATAAGATAAGACAATAATATCTCTTATGAGATAAAATGAGAAATTGATGTTATGCATGTCATAACTTATAAGCTTTATTACATGAGACAAGACAAGAATATGTTCATTTGCACTCACTATGTGATGCTGATAATTATGAAGAGTATGTCACTGTATTATTTGCATAATTACGTGTTCAATTATTTTGTAAATTAATTATGGACAATGAGTCTACTGAGTATTTCTTTGAAATGCTCACCCCGTTTTTAACAAAATTTGTTTCTGAGATTGTGGCAAATGAAGGACAGTGATGGCAATAATGAATTTAAGGTATTTTTGAAAGTCACGTATAGTGAACCTCGTTAATTGATTTTTTCGAGAGTTGGAATTTCATAAATTGTTTCAAATAAATTTATTTGAATTTGAGTTACCATTATAAATTTTCAAATAATAAATATGATGTTTAAATTTTAGTTATTTCCTTAATAAATTTTTATTCAAAAGTTAGTTTTAAAGGATGAAGTGGTGTTCCGAGTTTTACAGAACTCGGGGCGTTACAGCGTGGTATCAGAGGGGATTTACGTTTCTGTAGACTTGCAAGATTTTTTAAAGAGATTTTTCTAAAAATAAAAATATTCAATATTTTTTATGACTTTTGCCACTGTCATCTTTTCGTCAGCCAACTTCAAAGGTAAAGAAGTTTATCATGTTTTTTTATATATTTCGGATACTTGAGAAATAAAATATTTTGAGATTTAGATGAGAAAGGATGAGAAAGTTTGTATATGAAATAATGAGAAAAAAAGAAACGAGTTTTGGAGCATAATGAGAATTAGTACAATTTAAATGATGCTTCATAAAATATTTTGTCCTCAAATTTAAATGACTAATACTATATAACCCTGATTGGACTTTGCATAATTGGATATATTTAGACATGACACCTTTCATGAGGAATCGACAGAGGGAGAGATATTTATTATATATAAAGGTACCTATCTAAGGGATATCAAAATATGTGCGTAGTTATTGTATCATGCGTTACGACATCATAGCTAGTGGCTTTAAGACGACTGACACACAATCCATTAGCCACTTCTTATCAACTTTTGTAGAAGACCAACGAGATCTAACAACTGAATTCTATCTTTTTGTGAGAAGACATCTAGGAGAGACTGTGAGCTTCCAGATAGTATGTACTAAGTTCATGATGCGTTAGGACTGCTACCGAGTCCCTGCTCCGGCACCTGGACCAAAAGTAATAGTAATATTTGATGACAAAGATGAACCATTTGTTATATCTGACGCTGAATCAGGAGTCCATGATTATACCCCTGACTTACTAAGATTTACCCTTGTTCCACCATTGAATATACCACCATCAGGTGAAAATGGTTGACTTGATGAGTAGAGTGGACAAGTGATAGTTAGTTTTAGTAATATTCATTTCCAGCATTCTATTCCATTTTTGTCGTCTTGACTTATGATGTCTTCTATTCATGGTATCCTCATTTAAAGGAATATTGGAGCTATTAATAAGGATATACACTTTCTTTTATATCTGAGGTATGCCTAGCTAGACTTATTTTGATAAGAGAGAAAACTGGTCGCATACATGAGGTTAGCCTACCATCAGGAGGAAATATTGACACTGATAAGATACTTAAGGCCGTAAAAATAGATTTTTGTGGACAAGTATTTGAGGTTGATCGGAATGTAATTCAGATGAAGGACTTTGACGTTATTCTAGGCATAGACTGGTTAAGTATCAACTGTGCTACAATTATGTGCCATAAGAAGGAAGTCGTGTTTCGAATGGATGGAGAAGAAGTATTCAGATTCTATGAAACAAAAATTAAGTACTTCATCGCCTTATCTAGGCTTTGGAAGCAGAAAAACTACTTGCCAAATACCTTGTTAACCTTCAAAGAAAGCCTTCTGAGGAAATTACATTGGAGTTGATTATGAGGGGTTATTATGATGCTAGATATCTTACATATAAGATGTAAGTTTTGGTTGAAGAATATGAATATGTAAAGGCAGGAAATTGTAGAAAGTTTTAAGATGACGATTGAGATTTCAAAGAATAACACTTAATGCTATCCCTTTTGATCCTTGATCCCCAATCACCAAGGAAGGATATGGATATATTTTTACGACTATTAATGGATGAGATGAAAGAGTTGTAGGCCATTGATGTCGATAGAAAAAAGTGGAAAGTAATAAGGGTGTATTCAGAATGCATGCAATGCTTATATAGGAAATTAATCTTGCTATGAATAGTTTACAAGGGTCGAGTGGTTAGGGTTACAACGGGTATCAAACATGCAATGAAGAGACATTGTCAACGCATGTCATATGTAAAGAAACTTATGTGGGTCATCATATTTTCTTACCAAATACTCATCTCTGGCAGAATAGCCGTTACTTCAATGGAAAAACCAAGAGAAGTGGTCCCCTGCCTCGATTGACCTGCACAAATATTTTGGAAAAATTGAGTCATGTGCAAGGTAAAATTCCAGGAAAGCATCCTACCTAGGGTATGCTAAAAGAAAAATATTTGATTGAGAGCTTAATTGGAGAAAGAAGATCGTTTTCTATAAGTTGCCTTCTTGGTCAATTAATGAATTGAAACATAATCTTGATGTTATACGTGTAGAGAATATGTTTGTGACATCTTGCTTGGTACGTTATTAGGGGATCATTATGAATCTAAATGCACTGACAATAAAAGATATGATTTGAGGAAACTAAATATCATACCCTAGTTGTACTTATATGAAGATAAGGGGAAGCTTAAGAAGCTTGCTGCGGAGAAAAAATTTCTTATGCAAACCTGTGGAATTCTAAAATTTATCAATTCAGTTAAATTTCTAGATGGTTTTGCATCGAATTTTATAATATTGCTCCAAATGACAGCCGTATGCGTGATCTTTAGTCTCGAGATTTCCATATCCTAATTCAACGATTGTTGCTTGTCGAGTGTCGAGCATATCTGCACAGGATAATTTCCTCTACAACCATTGAATTTTGTGCGTTTTTAAAAGGTTGTGTCCAAAGGAAGATAAATGTTAATGACATTATTAATGTACAAGACCATCTTATGACAAAATTGCTACAACGATGCAATAGAGTTTCTACTATTAACTCGAAAAGTTATCAGAACGTACAAAATCCATGATTCTGATATAACAGAAGTACATAGAAGTGAGACCAAACGAACCATGTCTAAGATGAAAAATTGTTGTACGACTGTCAGGTGTGTATCTCCCCACATATATATAAAATATCCCATCGGCTAATTTGATCTAATCCCGAGAGATCATCTCGATCATGTCCAAATGCAGCATCTACATTTTATGAAAACATGGAAAATATGAATTGATAATTCAATGAGTAATAGATACACATGCACATTCTTTTCAAAACTATTCTTTCAAGCTCTGATTATAGATTGTCTCCCTATCCCAAGTGTTTAAACAAACTCATGAACCAGATATTGATATAATAACCAAAAAATAAAACCCCAACCAATTAAACAAACTCATAAACCAGATATCGATATAGTAGCCAAAAAATGAAATCATAGGACTCCTATGTCCTTTCAATTTCACCATATTGGACCCCAATAGGAATACTCAAACAAAGTAGATCTTCACCAACCTCGGAGTTTCGAGGTGCTCCCAACATAAAAAATTGATATCCACCACAACATAATGCTTACCGAGGGGGCTAGAGTTCAAATCTATAATCCTCATGTATAAACTTTTCTTCGTGATTCATAATCAACCAAATCACATTGTATCGAAAACATGTTGCCACTCATTATGTCACGTATAAAAGAGGTGTATCAAATACTCACCATACTTTGATAATATTACGATATAATAAACCTAAAAACCATAAGAAAGAAAAATATAAAAATCAAAACCCAAAATACTAAGGTGTCTACATAGGTGTCAACATGGTGTCTACACCAACTTCATCTTCTTCGTTTGTTGTTAACATAAAATGTCCAGGTGTTGACACCAAAAAGATTTTTAGAATCTCAAATCCTTCATTTGATTAGAGGGTGACTCAAATGTTATCCATACAACCTAGAATGAAGATCTGATTTGCAAGCAAGCTGGAGGTGTAAACTGTAGAGTTGGTGATTAAGAGAAGCTAGAAGATGAGTCGGTTCTAGGTGCCATGTCGTGCTTGGGACTTTCAAATTTTCAGTTTTGGGAATGCAGGTTTGAGTTTAGTCGAGGTATCAAACGAGGTTGAATAATCAAGTTCTTGGTACCATTTTGAAGTACTCATGGTGTAATTTACCATATAAGAAATGATTAACCGCGGAAGACGTTATGGCTTGTCGAAGTAGACCACTTAAAACATTTTTTCGTAACTTAAGATAAAGTACTATCTTTGAAAATTCACTGATGACTACCACTTAATCGAAATTAAAAATATATTTCATATTTTCGAAGTTTGGTTCGAGAACTTATCCATGCATACATCACATGTATTCAATGAAGGTTGAAAGTGATCGAACAAGTCTCTTGAAGAGAAGCTTTTAAATACGTTTTTTCGTAACTTTTCATTTTATTAATATTTTTGTTTTTCTCCTTTAATTTCCATATAAACTAAAATTTATAAAAATACATTTATTTGTAATCATGAGAAATTAGGGATGTCATAATTTCTTGAAGCACTACAACCAACCCCCTTAAAAGAATTTTGTCCCAAAATTATCTTACTAAAAGAGTTTTGGATATTGAATCTTCATCTCATCTTCTCGTTCTCATGTTTCTTCTTCAATTGCATCACTCTGCCATAATACACATACTATCGAAATTTCCTTATTCCAAAGTCTCTTGATATCTCGCATCAAAATTCTAATTGGTCTTTCATCTAGATTTAAGTTAGTTTGTATATCCATTGTGACTTTCGGTAGAATATTAGAAGGATCTGGAATATATTTTCAAATAGTAGATACATGAAATACATCATGCATTCTTTTCATCTGTTAAGGTAGATCTACTCTATAGGAAACCCCCAACTTTTTCAGAATTTCAAAGGGGCCAATGAATTGTGGGATAAACTTTCATGTTTGCAGATGGAAGGTTGTACTGAAGTTTAGTCTTGTTCCTAGGAAGTTATGTACTTCTTTCCATAATCGAGATAGAAATCGAGGATCTCGATCAAAAGTAATAGTAATAGGTATTCCATGTAACTTTAGTACTATCTCCTTGATGTACATGTTGGCTAATGGTTCCATCTTAAAGGCCATTTTGACTGGTAGGAAGTGTATAGATTTGATTAGTCGATCTACAATTACAAAATCCCATGATAACCTTTTGTCACTTTTGGTAATCAACTAACAAAATCCATTGTTATCTTTTCCCATTTCCATTCTGGGATTTGTAGTTGGTGTTCATATTTAACTTGTTGGAAAGTAAGACATTTAGCTAAGAATTTCGCAATCTCCCTTTTCATATCCGGCCACTAGTATAAGGATTTAATCTCGTAGTGTGATTTGGTTTCCCTTGGATATATCGAATAAGGGGTATTATGTGCTTTATATAGGATTCTTCTTGCAATCCTTGCATTACTGATACATACATACGTACGTACTTACTCACTTATATCTTAAGATTCGTTGAGGAGAAGTATTATAGTTTGTTGGCTTTCTTTTTGCCAATTTCTTAAGGATTTTAAACTTGAAACTTTCTACTTCCGTTGTTCTTTAGATTTCTTTAGTACTAATTCCTTTCTACTTAAGATATTAGCTACAACATTTTTTTCTTCTCAAGATGATAATCATAGTCTTTTACCAATTCCAACCATTTGCATTGTCACATGTTCAAATATTTTTTGGGTGAATAAATACTTTAGACTTTTATGGTCATTGAAAATTTCACATATTCACAGTACAAGTAGTGGAACCAAATATTTATAGCAAAGACAATGGTTACCAATTAGATGGGTAGGATAATTTTGTTCATAGTGATTTAGCTGTTGAGATGCATAGGCGATTACATTCTTATTATGCATCAAAATGCTTCCTAATCCATTCTTAGATGCATCACTTTATATAGTGACTCCATCACTTCCAAGTGGTATATATATTCAATATAGGTGCGGTCTTGAGATGGATCTTGAGTTCTTTAAAGATTTTTTCACACTCCTATGTCCATTTGAACGACATATTTGTTCGAGTCAATCTCATAAGTGGGGTAGCAATCTTGGAAAAATCTTGAACAAATTTACAGTAGTATGATTGATTGCTTGAAGCCATCCAAACTTTTATTTTTTTGATTGAGTGTATCCATTTCCTAATTAAGCTTATATTTATGTTTTGATATTGTCTCTCACTATATGCATGGTTCAATTTTGAAGTGAAAAATCCATTAACAGACTAACATCTGTTTATTTTTCTACATTTTTTTTACTAGTAAGTGCTTGAGCTTTTAATACAGAACTATACGTTTCTAAGATGACTTAAAGTTATTATTGTTTTTATGTTCATGGATACTAAATGTAAGGTTTCAGGTCTTACATGAAAATAAGGACTCAAAACAATAGCCCGTATCAATCTTGTATTCTAATAAAAATTGTCTCATGGATCTGAATGCTGGTGTAGGATGTAGAAATTTGGTCACCACAGTCGTCCAAATGTCCAGCCTCTAACAATAATCCATACAGCAAGCTCGGATATGAAAAGTTGTGCAAGCAACTAAAAGGAAACTCTCTGTATCTATTGTAATTAACCAGTACTTATAGGCTCAAGTGAAAACCTAATTAGGTTAAGATAGAAAGCTTGTGCTAATCCAAGTCCGACCCAACCAATTGGGCTTGGACACTGTTACAACACTAAATTGCTAATTAAAATTACAATGGGAACTTTGTGCCATGAAAATAAACAATCAAAAAGTAACTTTTTAATATTATAAAATGCATTGTTATAAGTGGATTTTAATGCACTCTAATTATTAATATAAATCATAGTTTAATCTTGATTCAAACTTTATTTTTGATCAACTAAGTCAAAGTTGAATCATAGATAAATTGAAAGGATGTCTCAAAATTATATGTAATTTGGATTTTATTTTATTTAAGAATATTACCAAGATAGTACAATAGAAGTTTTAATTTCTCTAATTTTTTTTTTTAAATGAAATACGGAACAATCTGATTTCATCACCAAATTTTTGGTATGAACTGGTGAGTCATGAAAAGGGAATCAATATAGAATGGTTTGTACAAATTGTAGTTTTACATGTTTATACATTGACATTTGGAACGAAATAAAAAGAACATAAATGAGGGAAATGGTCTTCATCATTAACAATATTAAATATTTGATAGGGTGGATTAAATAGCACTAAGCATTATAGAGTTAGAAAAATAAGTTCAATTTGTTGTATATATCTGCATGATTCTATTACGTTCTGTACACACTTTGCACTTGAGATTTAATGATGTGCTGATGGATTTTGGTGAAGAGCTTGAGACTTGAGACTTGAGCTAATGTATTAAGAATTCTGGGGATCACCATTTTTGGAGGAACTACTTTTTGTACATCATGCTTAGTATTAAATTGTGTTCTTCAACATATAACTGGTTTTGAACTTGTAGATGTAAAATTGGAGTCGATCAAGAGGTCTAGGGTTTGGCCATGCCTGTTGTATAGGGAATTTTAGACTCTTTGTTCAATGTAATAAAATGTCTACCTTGTTTATATTGAGATCTTCATCAAGTTTATTTGGGAAAGTTTAGTGACTATATTTTTGACGTACTTGTTAAAAACTTTCAAAAACTAGGTGATCAAATTTGTGATCCTTGAGAAAACGTTGAGGATCTATAATTGAAATTAAACAAGTATCACAGTCATACAAAGAGCTTGTTGGTGTAGGAGAAACCGGATAATTTTAGAGCGTGTGGTTGAAAAGTTATTAAAAAATATGTAAATATGTGGTTGAAAAATAAATTTGAAGAGGAAGTTTGATATTTTCTCCTAGACAACAAAAGACTCATCCATATTTATGTCATGTTGTCGAAATTGGTTCTATATATGAACTATTTCACTGAATTGCTCAATTCTCTTCCTATTATCCACAATACGATATAATTAGAGGCAAGAAACTTCTTACTTGTAGCATCCTCGAACATGTATTTTGTTTCCAATGCATCCCAAATTTCTTTCGCACTTCTTTTTCCATGGTATTGATGAAACAAAGTATCCAACATGGTATTGCATATATGGCCTTTACTTATGTAATCATCCTGTTCCCATTTTTCCATTGCCCTTGTATTTTCCAAACTTTTATCTTCCGTTTCTTCCGATTTTGGAGTAGTAAGAATATAAACTACATTGAGAGTAGTTAGTAGAAAATGTAACTTGTTTTGCCAACACCTGAAGTTTGAGCCTTCGAATCTTTTCAACTTGACAAAGTCTACGGTGAGATCACGAAGTGAAGAAGTTGTAGAAGCCATCACAATAAGCACATAAAATAAAGTCAAAAGATAGTTGAAACAATTTTGGTGGTGTGATGTGACGCCCCATGTTCTAAATACACAGTTCGTCACATCATCGTCTTATCTAACTTTTAAAATAACGATTAAGCGGAAGAATAATGAAGATTTTCGTACCTGGCAACATTTAAATAAAACCAAACGGTAAAATTTTTTAATAATTCGATATTTAGAATAACAATTGAAATTGCTCATTATTTTCTAAATAAAGAAATCATTTAACAATGATATAAATTCTTTTAGCATTCTAAAATTAAACATGAATAAAATAAACTTTCTATTATTTAATTATTATTGCCACCACGTCCATCACGCGCCTCCATCTCTAAAATCTGCAACTATTTGTTAAAAAAAGGAATGAGTGTGGGTAGTCTCGTCTCATGCGTTAAAGTACGTAAGTTATTCATAGCAACATCTCATAAGAGATAATCTCGTCTCGTCTCATGCATTTAAGCATATAAGTTATGACGACCATATCAACATTATAATCTCATCTCATGCAATAAGTGCATTTAATCATGTAAAGTCACATAATACATGCAATTATAATTTAAACTAATTAGTGGAGGCGAGTCTACCTTAAATTCACACGTTTGGAAGTTGAGCCGGAATAATCAATTTATTCTTCTAAATCTCTGAACGCTTTGTCTATCCAATAAGAAAATAAATTTAAATTAGTATTCTGAAATTTTAAAGTCTTAAAATGAAATTATAATTTTAGGGATTAAATTGAAAATCTAAAATAATTAATTTGAAAAGAGTTGGGGCTGATATAGAATTTTCAGAAATCTTGGGGACTGACTAATTTATTTTCAAAAAGTTCAAGGACTAAAATTGAACACAGTTTAAAATAATTTGGGGACTGAAATCATGAGTTTAAAAATAAAGAGCAGAATTTTAAGATATTTTAAAACATAACAAGGCTAAAATAAACGCTTTTAAAACAATAAGGGCTTAAAGGAAAATTGTACGAAAATTAAACTTTAAAATAAACAATCCCATTCTCTCTATAATTCAACTGAAATCGGGGAGTGAAGTGTGTGGTCGAAAAAAGGGGAGAAACTCCTTGCGGTTCAAGGCCGTAGGCGTCCCGCCAACGGTTGTGTCACCGTCGCGAGGAGGCTGCGGAACAGGTGTGGGCGTGTGTGGTTGGAAGAAAGATTTTGGGTGATTGCTTGGGACAAGAAACCGTGGCTGGGGTTTGGATTTTGGGTATTTTTTCGGCGAATGCTCAGTCGAAGCTGCCAGAGTTCGAGGTGAGTTGTTTGGTTGGTTGGTTTGTTTCTTGGTTTTCTTGGGTTTAATTTTGATTGGTTTTGAGGAAATTTGGGTTTTTCTTTGGATTGGTAGTAGGTAACTGGTGGCTGATTTGGTGGATGAAGGGACTGTTGGCATTGCAGATTGTGGTTGAGGCTATTCCGGTTGATTTTGGAATGTTTGTGGATTAGGAGAAGTCTGTGATGGTGGTGGTTCTTGTAATTGTGGTTGGTTCGTGATGTGATGGTAAGGTTTGGTTGGATTGTGCATGTAGGCTACATTATGAGATTGTGTGGTGCAGTTTGGTCGGCGGTGAAGGTGGTTGCCGCATGGTGAAGGTTCGTGTGAGGTTGAGTTTGGTCAGTAGTGTTGTAGTTCGACATCTTTGTTGGTGTTTCGGCCGTGAAGGAAGTGGAGTTGCGTGACTGTGTATGGTGTGGAAGGTGAAGGGCTTACTGAGAGTTGCTACAACTTTGGTTAGGTATTGTGAATGAGAGGGGAGGTATATATAGGTATTGATTGGTTGAGATGTGTTGTAGTTGAAATAGCATTGTGAAAATTTAGAACACAAGAATATTAATGGGAACATAATACATTATTAAAAATAATTATTTAAAAGATAAAACTTGGGTGGAAAAAAATTTAGATAAAAATAAAATTGAACTTTGAAAATTGGCTTAAAATCGAATTGGACTCGATTTTATATCTTGGCTTGAAATACTCGATATGGCTAGACGAACACGTTTCATCTTTAATTTAAAATAGGTGAGATCGTAATGACACGATGTTAATAATTTAAATAATTATTTAATAATTTATAAATTTCTTGGTCGCTACATATGATGACAAAACTCCTAATAACTTTGAAGATTCTAAAGCATGGCACTAGCTTTTCTTTAGACTTTATTTGTCCCACCAAATAGTATGCATAAGGGATCCGAATAAGCCTTTAAGATACAATAAAATCAAAATTTTGTTTGATGACGAAGTTACAATATCTGATAACAAACCCAAACACAAGAACTATATAAATAAATACAAGAGAGTCTAGTTTTCCAAGCTACAGTAAATGAATACTAGACGAAATTTAATTGCAAAGAATAATCATTTTTATATGCAAGAAGTTAACAAGAGTATTGAAGAGAAGATATTCAAGTGTATAAAGAGGTGTATTGTCAATAGATACGACCTTTACAAATGATACAACACTTCATGGTTCCAAATTTCCATGAAAAACCATGTAATACATGAAGATATGCAAGAAAAATCAAGTTTGAAAGTGTCCAATGGTCATATCGAATAACCAAATGATCGCATTGTTAAATCTCAAGTGATCGCTTGGCTTTGAGCAATAACAAATATTTTACAAAGATACTTTACCAGTGATCGCATGGTAAAAATCTTGACCCTTTTTTTTTTCATTTCATTTTTCTACCTTTTCATCAACCATTGTGTATATGATTCATTTAGAAAATTCCTCCAACACCATTAAGGTCACTATCTATTATAAAGAGGGTATTGAGTTGTCTTTTAAAATTGAACTTTTTACAATGTAAAATGTTTTCCTATGATTAAAATACGCAAAAGCTATATTCTGATTGATTATTTATTAGAAACCTATTGTTAATTTAAGTTTGAAAAATGAGTAAGGTAAACTAAATATTATCAGACATTTAGACAACTCATACAACTAAGGATTATATATATAATAATCATTAACAAGAAATAAATTATTAGGACACGTAAGCAAATTAATCATCAAATAATGAATTAGAAAAAGTAAGTTGATTAATTACCTAACTGAGAAACTTTGGCTTGTCATCTGTTGAGAAATTAATCTCATACATAGGGCTACATAATCGTCAATTTGAAAAAAGTAAGGTGAAGAATACATAATGTTGAAGTATGTTAATATGCTTTCACAATATGAAATGACTATTTGATAAATTGAATATCCCATACTTCAACCAAAATACAACTTAAAACACATATCGACTAAGGCTTCCTCTGCATAGTGCATGTGTTGTAGAGAAATTGCGTGTGTGTCTGGGAATTTAGCGGCATAAGGCAAGGAGGAGTTTTTCTCTAAAGATTTTTGTTAAAAAGAATGTGGGCCCGAATTGATATTGCACAAAATACTGTCTTTAAGTGACAATACTGATGTTTACTACAAAAAAAATAGAAATATACCGTTGTCTTCTTCCTCCAGCTTACCACCGCACCACCAACTCCCGCCACCACCGCCACCACCCACATCAACAGCCACCGAACACCACCCACATCAACCACCACCGAACACCACCGCCACCCCCTTTCCCAATAACATAACCGTGACTGCAGCCCAAAACCACAAACGCCACTGCCACGACCCCAAAACCACCAACTCATTGCCACCAACCCCACCACCCGCACCGTAGCACCACTGAACCCCCACCATCCACTTCCCCAAGAAACCCACAAACGACCAGATCTGCAAAGCAGCAATCCACCACACCGAAGAAGGGGCAGTTCGCGAGCCTCGAATTTTCCCAAATTCGAAGTCAACCAAATTTGGCAACTTGTTTTTCCAATCAATTGCTTCAATCGCCCACTACCTTCTCCAAAATAATCCTCTCCCTCTTTTCAATTCAGTTCACGGTGGAACCCCTCCACTGATATTAATTATGTATCCTGGAAGAAGAAAAACCACCAGCCGTCCTCTCCTTTTGTTTTCTCTCCATCCGTGTCTCCCCATTTTAACTCCACATCTCTCCCCGATCAAATTGGGATTCTCCAATTAATACTTCCAGTAGGCTATTTTCTTCCTTTAGTACAAATCACAAGCCAGAAATAAGAAAAACAAAGCCAACTGGGGATTTGAAATGAGGTGGTGGCTGTGAAAAATGTAGTGAATAATGTATGGAAAGTGTTTGATTTTATGTCTGAGATAAAGTATAACAAAAATTTGTAAAAGTATCAAGCTGTGATACTAAAAAAAGTGTATGAATACTGTTTGATTTTATGTCAGAGACAAAGTATCATAAAACTTTGTGAAGGATCAAGCTGTGATACTAGAAACATTTGAAAAGTATCATAAGTATCATATTGTGATACTAAAAAAAATTGAAAAGTATCATAAGTATCATAATGTGATACCAACATAATCATAAGTATCATACTGTGATACTAACGTATTTAAAAAGTATCATAATTATTTTTCTGTTTTTAAGATTTTATTATAAATAATTTTCAAGTTTTATAAAATGTAAGTAAATTTCAGTTTGATCCCTAACAGTAGGGTATTTTTGTTAAGAGCTCATATTTAAATGCTGAATTTCAATGAAATAATAATCTAAATATGTCATACGAATGTTGTGGCTCCAAATCTACAGACTCTTCAGGATTTGAAAATTCAACTGTTACCAGTAAAGAAAAATTGTGGAATAATAATGAGGTTATAGCTCAGTGAATGAAGAATTTCGAAAATAATTACTCTTTCTCATTTATACATATTTATTGAAAATCGAGTTCACATTATTCAATAATTCAAAGTGTATTACCTTATAATCATGTTCACATGGGAGACATTCTCATAATACTGAAAATATCATTTCATAATCATATGAATGACATGGTCTCATTACATCTCAATATACTGGAAAATCCACAAAAATGTACTCTCTGACTAAAATCTGTAATCTAGCCATATGCTAGCATACTACCTCTTAGGATAGTCTCATAGATAGCTGATAATAAATTCTGGAATACGGCCATGACCGCCTCAGTGAACTATATCATACATGGTCAGACTGCCTCATGGTATTATAATACCCGGTCAAGACCTCTCAGTGTAGTATAAAAAAGGTTCCAAACCACCCAAGTGAACAAAATAAGTATACAATCACGGTACTTTCTAGTCGATTTCAATATCACACATATCACAGTTCTTTCAACATATAATCATTTCAAAATTCTTTTAATTCCACAAAATGTCATATTCTCATAACATTTCATAATAATTACGTAATTTGGAAAATAAGTCACATAATCTCATTTAACAAAATAGTATAATTAATATATCAATAATTTAGAATAATTATATTTTTCACTTACTAGTCTACTGTATTGGATGATGATTAACTCGGTTAGTAGGCTGCCCTCATATCCGTGTCATCTCCTGAAATGGTCATAGTAAGATTACCTGGTAAAAACTTTTTTCAACTCAATTCAAAATTTATAATTAAAACGATATGATATCCCTTTCACTTTCCTTATTAACTATGGAGCAATCGTGCATTGCACGAATTGAACCATTTGTTGAACAAATAGGGTGGTAAATGATGAACAATTTAGGTGTATAGATTCTCATAATGAATATCTTTATATTATTATGAAAGTAGATCTATACAGTTTAGTAAAGATATGAATTGTATATAATGTAAAACATGTTCCTATAATTAAAATACACAATCTTTATTTTGGTTGATTATTTATTAGAAACCTATTGTTAATAAGTTTGAAAAAGGAGTTAATGAAACTAAATATTATCATACATTTAGGCAACTTATATAATTAAGGATTACATAATAATCAGATAGAAGAAATAAATTATTAGGACACATAAGCAAATTAATCATCAAATAATGTATTAGACAAAGTAAGCTGATTAATTACCTGATTGAGAAGCTTTGGCTTGTCATCTGTTGAGAAAGTAATCGTGCATAGGGCTACATAATCGTCAATTTGAAAAAGTAAGGTGAAGAATACATAATGTTAAAATATGCTTTCATTATATGAAATGACTATTTGATAAATTGAGTACCCATTACTTCAACAAAAATACAACATAAAACACATATCGACTAAGGTTTCCTCTGCATAGTGCATGTGTTGGCCTCTAAAGATTTTGACAAAGTAGAATATTGTAATTTCTCATAGTGACAACTAAGAATTGAAAGAATAAACTTTACATTGGTTTCTGATCATAACGCCATGAGGGTAGTATCGCAACTATTTCAAGTGACTAGGAAAACATAATTCGAGATTAATTTTATTTATAAATATTATATCTGAATGATCTGATAAATCTAAGCATGTAATGTGCATGCCCATTGATGTCATACTTCTAGAAGCTCCCAAGGATGCAGCAATGATAGTGATGTTAAATGATAGAAGTTATTTAGCCATTTTTTAGTTCAACGATGTTGCAGGGACAATTTCACACTCAATACAAAGTTCTGTGATATTTGCATAGGGGAATTGATACTTGGGATAAAAATGTAATAGCATATAACACGACTCATTTGATGGATGAACTAACAAATTGTTATTACATTTTCATCCTTCAATTGCAACCTCAACAATGCGTTTCTTCCCTCTTCAACACAAGTGCGTCTCTCCTCTGTAGTTGCTGTCATGCTATAACAGTGAAGAAATTGTTCTAGATTATTCGTAAATTTAAGGGGTCTATTAGTATATTCTCATACATGTAAATTCTATAGATATATATCAAGCTTTATGTATTTCTTGTTGTAAAAAGTATCTATAAACAGAAGTGGTATTAAGGAGCTCATTGAGCTGAATTTCATTGAAAATTCATTCTTGTTACTAGTTTTAAGTTTTTAACTTCGTATCAAAGCTAAAATGGCTAACACCACTTCAGCTTCTCACTCCTCAGCCTCTCACTCAGTTCCAAGCTCGACATTTTCTCCACTGTTGGGAAACAAAAATGCATCACAGTTTGGAATAACCCTAACCCAAACATCATCTATCAAGCTAGACAAAAACAATTTCTTGCTCTGGAAAAATATGATTATGCCTGTTATTCGAGGCCATAATCTAGAGGGATTCATTTCAGGGACAAAGGTGAGTCCCCCTAAGTTTATTGAAACTTATGCTACTGGAATTCAAGCAAATGGAAGTGATAAAACCACTATCTTGAGTATAATAAGTGGATTGCTTCGGATCAATTGTTGATGGGCTGGTTGTACTCATCAATGACTATCGAAATTACAATAAAAGTAATCAGGTCAACCAGTTCAAGCTAATTGTGGAATGCAATCGAAGAAAGCTCAGGCATACTGAATATATCAAGAGTTATTTTCCTCACCAGTGAACTACATAGAATTGGAAAAGGTACTATTACTATTGACCAATACCTTAACAAGATCAAGCAACTGGCAAGCAATATGGAGATTGCAGGAAAAGTAATTTCTCAAGCTAATTTAATCACACAGGTACATTCTGGTCTAGATGATGAATACACGCCTATAGTAGTTCAACTTTTCAACAAGGAAACAATATCATGGTATGAACTTCAGTTTGTACTTTGACTTATGAAAGTAGACTTGAGCATCTCAATTCTATTAAGAGTGGTGTTAACTCACTAAATCTAGTAAACTCCTTAATAAATGCTACCTTTAGAACTAATTCTCAGAGCAACAGAGGTTTTGGTAGGTCTGGAAGAGCCCCTTTCAGAAGTTTCAATAGAGGAAGAGGGGGAATGACTCCAAGACAAAATAGCAGTAGGAGTTGTAAGATTGTGGAATGAACAACCACTTAGTTAAGAGATGCTTCAATAGATATGATTAGAGGTATATGGTAGCAGACCAGTTTAAGTACAGAACAATTCCCCTTTAGCCTACCTTGCTTCTCCTAGCACTCTTGAAGGCTCACCATGATTTACAAATATAGGATCAAGTCACCATGTAACTGGAGATAAGGAAAATCTGTAAAGTGCTAAGAATTATTCTAGTAAACACAAACTTACAACAAGAGATGGTAACACTCTTGACATTTCACACACTGGTGTTACTCAATTGCCTTGTTCTAACAAACACCTTGTGCCCATAAATATGCTTGTTGTACCTAAAAATAAAAAGAATTTAATGAGTGTATCAAGACTCACTGCTGATAACAATGTTTTCTTGGAGTTTCACTCTAATTGTTGTTTTGTGAAAGAAAATCAAACCATGAGAATTTTACTGCAAAGGAAGCTAAATGAAGGTTTATATACCAGTTGAATATCCCAGAAAAGAGTAATAGCCAGTGTTTAGAAAATCGGAAACCGGTTCGAACCGGAAAAGTCAGCGGGTCAAAAGGTCCGACCGGATTGAACCGGGGTCGAACCGGTTTCAATTAATAAACTAAAACTTAATTCAAAAATCACAAAATTTTCTAAAAAATAAGTTATTTTACAAATAAACCAACATTTATTTATTTAGAGATAAAATTATATATAAAAATATATATTTTTTACATAAAACTTAATAGTAATACATGACAAATATAAAATATATAATAATAATTTTAAAGAAAATATAGATTTATGTTTGTTAATTTATTCATTTCAAAATTATAAAAACCTATAAAGAAAAAAGAAAAACAATATTTAAATAATCTATTGGGAGAGGAAAGAGATGACAAACAATTTTTTTTTTTTTTAAAAAAAAGAACGAAAAAACAACTTGAACAGCAAAAAAAAAATGAAGAAAATAAAAAAAAAAAAAAAACAAAAAAAAAGGGTAAAACCTCCATCCCACATCGGAAGTGGGATGGAGGAAGGCAGCCCTTTACCTTTATATAAAGGTAAAGGGCTGTTGCATAATTCATTAATTTGGGGGAAAAATGGGGTTGCACCTGCACAGTGCATCCCCACTTAAGTTTAATAATTTTTTTTTTTTTCATACAACCGGCTGGTTAAAAACCTGACCGGGTTGATCGGGTCCCAGTTAACCGGGGAAAAACCCGGTTTCCGGTCCGGTTTTTGGAACGGTGGTTTTATAAGTGAATCGGATCGGCTTTTTGACCGGTTCACGGTTTTTCCTGTTGAACCGACCGGTCCGGTCCGATTTTCTAAACATTGGTAATAGCTAAATGAAGGTTTATATACCAGTTGAATATCCCAGAAAAGAGTAATCCCTTTCAAATTTCTCAAATCATCAAAACAACTCTAGTAAATTCAATAATCTGCAGGGTTTGTGTTTTGTCACAAAATCTTGTTTAAGATAGTCTCAAGAGTTTGTATCTGAGTGGAATGTCTGGCACAGAGAACTAGGACATTCGCCTGATGCCACAATATTAAAATTTACCAAACTCAGTAATGAAAAACTATGCTCCAGTAAGTCCAATAAGTTTTGTGATTCATGCCAACTTGGTAAATCACATGCCTTACCTTATACTTTATCCAAGTAAAATAAAAAACATTCAATCTGATTTTGGAGGTGAATTTCGACCTTTGACCCAAATTGCATCTGACTGTGGATAAGATACTCATGCCCTTATACATCACCCCAAAATGGAAGGAGTGAAAGAAAACATAGGAACATCACGGAAACGGGTTTAACACTTCTTGCTCAAGCCAAAATGCCTTTATATTACTTGTGGGAGGCACTACAAATAGCTACATAAATCATAAAAAGGCTGTCAACTCCTATTCTAAATGACAAGTCACCTTTTGAAATCTTATATAAAAGACATGTTGATTACAAAGCCTTAAAAGTCTTTGAATGTGTTTGTTATCTATGCCTTAGACCATACCAAAGAAAGAGGTTCAACTTTCGCTCAATTAAGTGTGTTCTTAGGTTTTAGCAATCAACACAAATGCTTCAAATGTCTTAGCTCTAGTGAAAAGATCTATATGTCAAGACACGTAGTCTTTGATGAGTCAGCTTTCCCTTTTCAATCCAACTGGTATAAATCCTCAAATCCTCAAAAAGCTACTCAGGCTACTGATGACTTTTCATTTGATTATCATATTCACTAAGCAATTGAAAATGATAACAATGAAACAAGAAGTGAATATGATTTAGTTGGGAAACATAGTCAGAAGATGAGTAGCATCTATCAGAAGATCAAAACAACAATGAAAATGACTTGAAAAATGAATTGTTGGGTATAGAAGAAGAAGAAGAGTATAACCCGTCTATGGTTCAGCAAAACCACATGATAACTAGAGCTAAAGTTGGAATATTTAAGCTAAAAGTTTATCTCTATAGATCATCACACAAAGATACAGATTAAGTTGAAGGCAGAATCACAAAACCTAGAAATGCCGAAAAAGCTATGTTGAGTAATGATTGGAAGGCTGCAATGGAAGCCATTTATGATGCCTTAATCAAGAGAAAAACATGGAAACTAGTTCCATACTCAGTTGGTTACAAAGTGATTGAGAACAAGTGGGTTTTCAGGATAAAATAAAACACAAAAGGAAAAATAGAAAGGTTTAAAGCAAGACTAGTTACAAACGGATTTCTACAAACTCTAGGTATTGACTTCTTTGAAACTTTTAGACCAGTAATAAAGGCATCAACATTAAGAGTCATTCTGATTCTAGTAGTAACCAACTGTAAGGCAAATCAATATTAACAATGCTTTCTTGAATGGTAAACTTGAAAAAGTTTATATGAAGCAACTAGTAGACTTTATTAACAAGAGCAAGTCATCCTATGTTTTTAAACTTGATAAAACACTATATGGACTAAGACAAACTCCTAGAGCCTGGTATGGAAGCCTCACTCTTGTGATTAGGGGATTTATACATTCAAAGGCAGACACATCCTTATTCTTCCTCATCAAAGAAGCAACTGCTATATTTGTCTTGGTGTATGTTGATGACATCATGATAACATGAAATAAAAGCTCAATAATCAAGGCGTTTATTCAGAAGCTAAACAATAAGTTTGTACTTACAGATATGGGTGAACTACATCAATTTTTGAGAATTGAAGTTCACAGACATGAAGTAGAACTGCACTTAACTCAAATTTAATATATTAATTAGTTATTGAGAAGATTTGATCTTTAGAATGTAAACTTTTCAGATAAACCAAAGGCTGTGGGAGAAATTCTATCTAAAGAAGATGGAGTGAAGTTAAATGATCAAAGAATGTATAGGAGTGCCATTGGTGGTCTGCAATATCTTTGCTACACTAGACCAGACATCTCCTTCACGATAAACAAAATAAGTTAGTTCTTACAAGTCCCACTAATGTTCATTGGAAGGCAATGAAAAGAATTTTTAGATACTTGAAGGGAACAACAAATCATGGAGTATGGGTCAAGAGAAGTGAACAAATGGATATGGCAGGTTTTGCTGATGCTCACTGGACATCTTTCCTTGATGACAGACGGTCCACAGTAGGATATTGTGTCTATTTAGGAAACAACCTGGTGTCCTGGTCATCAAAGAAAAAACACGTGGTTAACGTTAGAGCACAAAGTCAGAATATAGAGCATTAGCCCAAGCTACATCTGAAATCTCCTTGGTACAATCACTATTTGAAGAAACAAAACTCAATCAAACTAGAAAACCAGTACTATGGTGTGATAACCAAAGTGATAATGAACTTGTAGCAAACCAGTGTTTCTTGCTTGTATAAAACATATTGAATTTGATGTACAATTTGTGAGGAACAAAGTACTTGAGAAAAAGTTAGAGATCTATTACATACCTTCCTTTGATCAAATTGAAGATTTAATGAAAAAGCCTTTGTCGCATTCAAGGTTCAACTACTTGAAAAGCAAGCTTGGAGTAGCTCACGTATCATACAACTTGAGGGAGTGATGTGATCCAAAATAGGAGTAGAAAGGAGAAATCGAGCCATCGGTAATACAACAGTGATTTACGTGAGAAACGGAGCAAGTTCCATGTTGGAATCGAGCCTAGAAGATGAACGGATCAAGACGAGTCGAAAGGTTGAAGTTCAAGGGTTAGAACTATGATTACAGGAGTAAGGAAGGAAGCTCACATCCGTAACAATCTCTCCGGTGAAAATGAAGAATTCCAGCAAATCCTTACTTACGGCCGTAAGTCCAATCGTCACGGCCGTAAATCTTAAATAGAAGACTGTTACGCCCATAAAAGAGTCCTTCACGGCCGCAACTACAATATTCTGGATTTTTGAGAATTTTAATTGTTTTCCCATTTCTAATTATTATTTCCATATTTTAGGGCCCATTAGCGGCTAAACCTAGTTTTAGGTCAATTTCTCTTTATATCATCATTATCATTCCTTTTAAAGACAATTTGGTTGATTATTGAATTAAATTGAGAGAGTTTTCTCCATTGAAAATGTTGAAGAGTCCTTTTTTCTTGAACTTATCAAAGATTAAATCTTTGTGACGTTCACCCTCGAACTTATCAAGGAATTAGGCAATCTTTGTAGCGTTCACCAATTCCAGTTCTTTCCTCCGTATAGTCAATTCCTGCGTCGTAAGGTTTGTGTTGGAATTCTATCGTCTAATTTTTATTGTTTTCTTGTTTTAAATCTGATTTAGACCTTCAAATTCTTGTCTTTTCTTCTTTTTCTTGATTTCTTCGTGTTCTTCGTGCCAGTAAACTTTTTCAGATTTTGATCAATAAAAATCCTACCAAAAAATTCAAAAGTGTTTTTCGTTTGAATCCAATTCCTTTTTCTGCCATAATCGTAGTCAAATTTTCTGGCAGTTGAAAAAAAAATTCCCAAAATTGCCAAAAAATCCCAAACTTCGAGAATTTATCAATTTATTCTACTCTTTCGTTTCTTTCATAAATTCCTTGATTGTTGGTCCTTGATTAGTTCTTGGGTGAAATTTGAAGGGATAAAAAAGTGAACACACGAGCGAATATACACGTGAGGAGAATTTTCTTTGTTATTAAAATGTGTTACAGGGAGGAATCTACGTCATCATCTTCTGTGGGTAATAACGAACAACCCAAAGGTAAGGACATAAAGGTTGAGCTGGGTAATGATGAGATTGTAGCGATTTGGGTACAATTTGAGAGGTTTATGGCTCAGATGGAGAAACGAGATATAGGATGTGATCAACGACCTTGGGATCAATCTCATAATGGTTCTTAGGCTAGGAGAGGTAATAGGCGTGAGTTTGGTATGGATGATGAGGGAATGGATAATGAGAGTGGTAGTGTATCTTCAATGGCAAGTTTGTGAAGGAGGGATAGATAAGATAGGTATGGGAGGAGGTATAATTGGGAATATCGTGAAGGTCAGGATGTTTTAGATGGAGACCTAGGGAACATTAAAATGAAAATACCTCTGTTCCAAGGTAGGAGCGATCCAGAGACATACTTGGATTGGAAAACAAAGGTTGAACGACTTTTTGATTATCATTATTATTCTGAAGAGAAGAAGGTGAAATTAGGTGTGACTGAATTTACAGATTATGCAATCATATGGTGGGATCAGTTGGTTACGAGTAGGAGGAGGAACCTTGAGAGGCCAATGGAGACTTGGGATGAATTAAAAACTATAATAAGGAAGCGGTTTGTGCCAACCCATTATTACAAGGATATTTATCAGAGGTTACAGGGCGAATCAAGGGTCGAGAACTGTGGAGGAATATCATAAAGACATGGAGGTAGCAATGATTAGGGCCAATGTGGTGGAGGATCGAGAAGCTACAATGGCGAGTTTTTTGAGTGGGCTAAACAGGGACATTGCCAATGTGATTGAACTACAACACTATGTGGAGTTGGAGGTCATGGTGCACATGACAATGAAGGTGGAAAGACAATTGAAGCAAAAATGGGAAGCAAGACACTCGCCGGGGTCTTATTCTACATCAATACCAAGGAGGGATCACAATAATGAACATGTCCTGAAAGGGAAGGAGAAACCTACAACAAAAGGTAAATATATTTCTGATTCTCAACCTACTAGGGATAGAAATATTAAGTACTTTAAGTTTTTGGGTTTGGGTCATATGAGCACGTCACTTTATTAATTTTTGCTAGATGGTTATTCAAGCAAGCCCAATTATCCTAAGTTGAATTACCACAATTGCAATAATGAAAAGCAATAAACAATTAATACAACAATATGATGATGGAGAAAACCAGCATGAGAAAAACTCTGGATCAAGCCAGTTACCTCCACTATAAGAAATTTAGGTTACAGTTAGATTTATCCAGCTTCCCTTGCTAGAAAACACAAATCAACCATTGCTAACCCAAGATACAACTACCTCCAGTAGCTTCCAGATCTTGATGCTTCTTCTATGTGGATACCCCAAGAACTCCATGTTATTGTTAACTTCCAGCGCTTGTAGTCCAACCTTCTTCAACCTCTAGTAGCTCTGAAGTATCACAATTGAAGAAATAATCATTATGTCAAAGGAAGCGTGTGTTTTAGATTGGGAACAAATGATCACAAGAAACTAAGGGATTCAAACAATCGTGAATTTGGTTCTTTGATCATCAAATCATGGGATCAAAAATTGGATATGTGTAAATGTTATGGCTCTGAAAAATAGAAAACAACCTTTCTAGTTTTTGTGCATATGGCTTAGGTATATATAGTATGAAGTGTTTGAGATAGTTAGGAATTTTAGGAACCTTAAAATTCGCGAAACAGAATTTGTCAAAATTCAACGACCTTCAGTATTTTTATCATAACTTTATCTTATAAAGTTCAATTGAGGTGATTCTAAGTGAGTTGGAAATCTAACTCAAATTTCTACATTTCATTCAGAAATAGACATTTACAAATTCAGATGTTTTCTATGCGAAAATCGAGTCTCAACCTCTGACTGAAAATTTGGATCACTATCTTTGCGGGATTTAGATTCATCTTTAACTTATACAGCATCACAAGTCATCTTGAACACTTCTTTGCTCTTCTTAAACCCATATACTCGACTAAATCAACTACCATACTTTAACTCTAACTGAGACTTTGTAAATGAGTCATTTTGTTCACGGAATTGTCAATTACATTAAAAACCTAACAATCTCCCCCTTGGCATTCCATGACAAAACACAATAATAAAGTCAAAGTAGTAAATAAACAGTGTAAACTAACCAAGCTATTCAGTCTCTTGCATTTCTTGTTATACCTGCTTCCTAACATCAAAAACTCAAATACCAAGCGTAAAAGCACGTGATACATGTATTTAATAATTGAAGCATGTAATTGTAAATTAAGCATGCTAGTTTGAGACGTGATATAAATGTCAATTGAAAAAACCAACCAATACATTTACACCACTAAACATCAAAACTCAAACAACTATGCAATATGGAATGCAAGATAAATTTTCCCCCTTATTGCAAACTTGGAGTTTTATGCAGTAGGATATGTATCTATGTCTCTCTCCAACGACCCCTAAGACATAAAATGCAAACTCTCCTGCTCCATATTTTCTCCCCCTTTTATCACAAATGACAAATAGTGCAATTTTCAAATCAATTTTTTGCATAAATATGGAGCAACTTAAAAATGATGTAGTTAGCATGCATAGGAATAATCAATGAATTACTTTTTCCACATACTTAACCCAAGTTAAAATGGAGTAAATTGTATAAGCGACTCATGTGTGTAATGTGCCACTAATCCTTTGTAAGTAGGACTCCACCTTAAATTTTTGAAAAAGAACATGCAAAACATCCTTGCCAATAAGCTTATTCCCATTCTTATGGAAGTTAAACCATTAAAATGGGAAGTAGGAACTTTAGTTGACCATAGACATCAGGTGATGAAGCACCCCTCAGGCTTAATAACTCGAGTCAAATAGGCCCCGACGAGGAACATTAAGATATGAGCATTTTTATTACAAGGGAGTTTATAAGAGTTTAGGGCTACTAAAATTGGTCAATCCATATTCAAAGTTATCTAGCAACAAGTGACTGCCTGCGCAGTTAAGCCCCACTTACAAGATCAAAGTATGTGTAGTACAGATGGTACATGAAGACACCTATATAAAGTACTTCACAGTAACCTAAGCAAGCAATGGAAATTATGCTACAACTCATTAAATAAACTTAAAAATAGTCATAACACACAAGTTTAAATAAGTTTCACGTCATACTATAAAAATACACATTTAATGTGATGCCCCGAGTTCCGTGAAACCAGGAACGCCACTTCTTCCTTTAAAAACTAACTTTCGAATTAAATTTATTGCGAAAAAATAATTGAATCTCAAAGCAATCACATTTATTGATTTTAAGTTGTGATGAATAACAAAATAAATAATTTGGTGAAATTCAAACAAATTCTATATTCCAATCAAATATGAAATAATGGAGTTCATTAAAAAAAACACAACGTTAAAATATTTTCTATTTAATGGTTAGCCATTTTTGCTTATCATTCGCCACCGTCTTTGAAATCCGCAAAATTGGTTAAAACAATGGGTGAGCATTTCAAAAAGAAATATTAAGTAGACTCATATCCAATAATTAATTTACAGAATAATTGACACGAAATTATGCAAATAATACAGTGACATTCTCAAATTCTCATCATAAGCATCACATAAGGAGTGCAAATGAATATATTCTCATCTCATGCATTAAAGCATATAAGTCATGACATAATTTCTCAAATTTATCTCATAAGAGATATTCTCGTCTATTCTTATGCAATTAAGCATATAATCACGTAAATCCACATAAAGACATACAATTATAATTTAAACTAATTAGTGGGGGCGAGTCTATCTCAAACTTAATGAGTTCACAAAAGTGGAGCGGAAAAGTACGTCAATCTTTTAGTTCTTCAAATGATTCGTCTAGCCAAGAGAAAATTAATTAAATTATAATTTCAAAATTAAAGTCTTAAGTGATAAATAAAATTTTAGGACTAAAATTGAAATTTTTAAAGAAATTGAAATTTAAAAGTCTAAGGCTGAACTAGTATTTTTAGAACCTAGGGGCTAACTAGAAATCTTTTGAAAATGCAGGGACTGAATTAAACATTTTTAAAACTCAATAGAGGCTTACAAAACATTTTTAAAACTGAGAGGACTGACTAGAAGCATTTTAAAAATAAAAAGGACTGAATTGTATATAATTTTGATAAATTGGGATTTAAAGGCAAATTTGAAAAAAAAAAAAATATTTAATGAACAAATCAATCTCTCTCTCTCTCTCTCTCTCTCTCTCTCTCTCTCTCTCTCTCTCTCTCTCTCTCAAACCATCAGAGAAGAGAGAGTTGCAACGGGGAGCATCTGCCCCCTTTCATCTGACCATCGCCGGCATTTAGCCGGCGAAATGCCGCCGTCAAGTGGCGGCGCTTGACGTGGGTAGATGGTGGCATAGGGAGCAAAATTTTAGGGCTAAGTTGTGTACAAAAATCAAAGGTAAACCGAGGTGGATTTCTTCGGAAAATATCTGGTCGAGCCGATTGGAGTTCGAGGTAAGTGCTTGGGTTAACTTATTTTCTTGGTTTTGGGATTTGATTTGATATGAATGAAGATGGGGTAGTGGCGTCGAGTTGCTGTGATAGTGAGGTTGGGTGGTGATGCTTTTGGTTGGTGACGAGGAATTGGTCATGATGGTGATGGTGTTTCTGGTTGTGAATTTTCGTTTGTAGACCAACGGAGTTTGGGCAGTGCAGAGTCTCGGTGAAATTTGAGTTATGCCGTAGCTGTCGTTTTTGTGAATTGCGGCTGGTTGCTTGGTTGGTAGTGTAATGATGGATTGACTGTGGGTTGTGCAGTGCGGCCTTGTTTGGTGGCTTGGCTTATGGAGAGCAACGAAAACAGAAATTTCTTGAGAATTTTTACTTGAATTGTGATGTTGAACCGTGAGTGAAGTTTGGGACGTGAATGGAGTTTAAATGGTGGGTTAGTTTAGTGTTGGAGTTGGACTGAAATTGCATAACCTTACCAGATAAATGTGGGTCAAGGACTTGATGAGGTTGAGTTCGGATAAATCACGAGATTTTTCAGGATAATTATGAACTCGGATTGATAAACTTGGATAATTTCGAATTTTGAAAAGAATTTAAGCTGGAATTTAATTTTGGATAAAAATTGGATTTTTAAGAATTTTAAATTCTAAATTTTGGGACTTTTAAAAATAAAAATAAAATAATGATCTTGGTTAAAAATTTGGAATTTGACTACGATTAAAATAAATTTAATTTCACTTAATAATTGGCTAGACGAATATTTTTTTTTAAAAAATAAATGGGATAAGTCATAACGACACGTCTTTATTTTATTTAAAGTAACGAAAAATTCCCGGTCGCTACATTTAAAACAAACTGTTTTTGTTGTTTTTCAAAATTTCAATGGTTTTGTGCTTTTCAAATATACCATTTTTTATTTTCCAATATAGAAAGTATGAGAATGCACTAGACAAAAAAAAAAAAATATATCAACCATATATAAAAAACAAAAACATGCACGTGTGAAAGCAATCATAAAAATTCACATACAAGAAATAAAATAACTACCAAAAAAACCGGGTAAACAAATAGGATGCAAGCAATAACGCAATAACACATTTTGCCACCAATTTAGTCAACCTGTTAACTTGATCAGTAAGAAATTTACTTGACCAACAGACTCCTGAATATGATTCCTATTAAATCTCATGTTATGCTTTCTATTCAGGATATGATGACATCTGGGGCATATGTGACCTAACTCACCCAGTGAAAGCATTTGGGGACAAACCTCGGACCATTATTTTGTGAACGCTTATGTCTATTCCTAGGTTGACGAGTCCTACGCTGAGGGTTAGGCACATATTTGGGCTGGTCACATGCAGGGAAAAATGTGGTCTTAGATGTACTAGTAGTGATCTTATCAAAACTTAGACCATCCCTATTACCAGCAGGCTTCCTCATTCCTAGAATGTTTTCAAACTTGTAAGAACCACTAGAAAAGGCAAGGAATTGAGCTTTGGAATGTTCAATTTCGCTCAACAAGTTGCTAACTTAGATTTCTAAATTACCTTTCTCAACACTCAATTAACTAGCTAGCCTGGAGGTCTTCTCAAGTTCACTTTCTAAACACATAACCTTTTTTTCTAAGGTCTCTCTCTCTCTCGTTAGTCACAATCTACAGCTTGCTATTGGACTCTCCTAGTTTGACCAACAAGCCTTCCTTTTCTAGTTCAATTTTATTCAATTTCTTAAAGGTGACATTACTCACTTTCTTCAATTTAAGGAATTCCTCATATAATTGGTCAAACGTCTCATGAATATCCTCTTGAATCCCAGACTCTTCTCTTGAAGACTCACTATTATCTGGTAGGGTTGGACGTGGTGTGGTTTGGTTTGGTTCTGGTTCCAGAAGAACCAAACCAAACCATGAACCGGTGGTTTTTTTACTATTGGAACCAATTGATTTTTTTAAAGATATGGAACCAAACCGCTCGGTTCTAGTTTGGTTCTGAAACCATTATTTGAGTTTTTGAATAATAAATAAATGCAAATTAAAACTTATTTATATCCACTTCTTCATTAGAATTCATCTACATCATTACTAAATAGAAAATGAAATTTTTAGTTAACAAAAAAAAAAATTAGAAAAAGTAACATTTTATTTTAAATCAAAGAAGAAGAACCCATCTGAAGAAAACTCGCCGGCTTGTCAAAAATTAGAGAATCGAACATAAAAACCATTTAGACTTATAATTATAGGTTACGATGAAGGTCCGACTTTTCCCATTATACCGTGACGCCGTGTGAGTTAGGGATTAAATTTGCAACTTGAGTTTTGGTTAACTCCTGATAGTTGACGAATTGGGCTAAGGTTTACATATACATAAATTTTAAAAAATAAACATCAACGCCGTTGATGATGACTAAGGAGTGTAACGATTGCTGTGTTATAGGAATGTAAGTTAAGCTATATGAATGTGTGTCTATATTGAAAAGAAGAGAAATGAATTAGAGTTAGAATTTAGATATATGATTAAAATCTTTTTCCGAGGTAAAATGTATGGCAAACAACATTTTTGTACATTTCACATTTATAATTTCAGATTTATTATATATCCCCTGCTTTGTAAAAAAAATAAAATATATTATTATATATTAAAAAATTGAGTCTGGTTCTGGGAAGAGAACCAGAACTAGAATTTCAGAACCAGAACCGAAACCAAACGACTGTGAGGTCTTATGAAGCATATGACATTAATGGGTATACGTTTTACACTAAACGTCAAGATGATAAGAGTGCGGTGCAAAACAGTGGAGTGACACAAGTAGCACTTTCAAGAGATTTTCATGTGCTAAAGATATAATGCCAATAGATGCCTCGATGTCCTATTATGGTGTCATTGAAGATATTTTGGAACTTGATTACAGGGAGTTCAAGTTTCCTCTCTTCCAATGTAAATGGGTTGATAATCGATGAGGTGTTCGGGTGGATGAATTAGATTTCACTTTGGTGGATTTTGGAAGTTTGGGTTATCTTGACGAGCCATTCATACTTGCATCACAAGCGAAACAGGTATTTTATGTTCTTGATTCTGCCAATTCTAAGTGGTCAGTCGCCCTTCAAGACAAGAGACGCATTATTGGAATTGGTGATGTGGTAGATGAAGAAGATTATGATCATTTGATGAAACCCCTCCATTTTCTATTGGTATACAAGGAAGTGCAACTTTAGGGGAAGATAACATTGAATCAAATTACATGCGTTAGGATCACGAAAAAGGATTATGGATTGACTGTCGTTCGTGATTATTAATTCTGTGAGTTCATTTATATATTCTTGCTTATAACTTTCTTGTATTCTTTATATATGCTCTATATATTATTAATATTCATTTGTGATATTGATAATTATAATTTGATATATATATATATATATATATATATATTTCTACGTTGTTATATGTGCAGGTACGTACACAATTGTTTCAATATAATGGGCTAGACTTCAAGCTCTTCAGATGATCATCGTATTGCCCAAACAAAAAGAACAAGAGGGCCAATTATGTGCAATAAAATAAAGAAGGTTGGGAAGGAGGTGAATGTCATTGAGTTCGATGATCATTATAGGCCGATTGGACCAGGCAAGACGAACTTCAGAAATTTTGTCGGGTCTTTGGTACGTATTCACGTTGACATTAACATCAGATTGGCACAATATTGATCAAGGCCTTAAGGACATGATGTGGGAAGAAATAAAGGTACTGTTACTTTATACTTATTGGATTGATAAGTGATTGTAGCTTTTTTTTTTTTTAATAACATCGCATATTATCCTTGTCTTTCAAAAGGAGTTCAACATCCCCGATGACAGTGTGAAAAAATGTGTTTTGAAAGGTGCGGGGATGTGGTGGAAGGATCTCAAGAGGAGGCAGGCTCATGATTAAATTACACATGACCACCCGAAATATAAATCTCCTACGTAGCTTTATAATTTCTTAACTAAAGAGCAGTGGGAGTCGTTCAAGAAAGAATGCCGACGGAGAAATTTAAGGTATAATTAAATTTAAGCATGTGGTTTATTGAGTTGAAAACTAATAAATGTTATTTATTGAATTGAAAACTAATAACATGCGATTTTTAGGAAAAAAGTAAGAAAACCAGGGATAGTCAATTGCAAAATGAGCATTCACATTATTTGGGCTCAGATGGTTATGCTGGGATGAAGCCACAGTGGCTAGTAAGTGACCCACTATCTTCTAGCTCTTCATGTGACATGATTAGCTTGTCGATCGTAAGTGAGGATCGCAGTTTAGATTGAGTTCGAGCTAGATAAAAAAAAGGAAGTGGAACTTACTACATCCCCAACGAGAAAACGAGGGGAGTGTTTGACAAAATTGTAAGTATATCCTCCCGATTTTTCATATTTTCAATTGAAATTTACTTAAACACTTATATTTAGTTTTCATTGCTTTTTTGAACAGGTTGAAAAAGCTGAGCAGGCCACGCAGGGGACATTTGTGCTAAGTAAACAGAATGATATCTTAAGTGAAGCCCTTGGGAAGGAGGATCACCCGGTAGGGTGAGGGGGTATGGCATCTATGTCACCACCAGGGATGTGTATGGCAGGCCCGATGACTACATTAGACGATCATGTGGGGTAATGTCAGCAGACGATATTAAGGATATGCTCATGAAGGAGATAGAGGATAGTATTACAGAGCGGGTCAGGCGTCAGACCATGTCGGAGATACAGAGTAAATTCGATAAATACGATGCTATCCTCCAAGGCTTGGGCGTAAATCTTGAGGCCGAGGTGGAAGAATCTCCGCAGCGCCGACCACCAACTCGCAGCAGTTGTCAGTCCGTGGATCCAGATCCATTTAATGGGCTTCAGGTATTTAATTTTAAATTATTTAAAAATTTTTAACATTACTTATGTTATTTCAACTCGAAGGGCTAAAATATATGTTCAATCATGTTGTACAATAGAATCCGATCCCTTGTCGTCTCGCCATAAGTGTTGAGGGTGAGAAACAAATAGTGGCGAGAGGCATGGTTTATCCATCCGGACCCGAGACTCGAGATTGTGGTCCGTCATCAACCACTCTGGCTTGATCATGCTAAGGTGTCTATTGACCATCTTATAGATGGTGCAGAAGTGTTCTATCTTCCAGTGCTATCTCAATACCATACCATGGTGGGGGAAGTTATTGGAAGCTTCTTTCAATGGCCTAAGGAATTTGTGATTTTTGGAGAGGTAATAATATTTAGTTATATAAAAGTTTTTGTTTCTTTTTAATTTGTATTAGACTTTTTATGATGATAAAAATTATCTTATTGCAGGAAGATGCACGAAAACAGGTAAAAAGATTGAACGAAGGGAAAACGCCTCAGAGTTTCGAAATGTCATCTACCCAGCGACCTGCGATTGTTGACGATGAGACGTTACAACGTTTGGGTGATAAATGCAAAATGTTACACACTCTGATCCTTCGATTGCCTGTTGATGATGACTTCTATCGGGTGACCGTAGATGACTCTGTGTTCAACTATAAGTTTGACGATGATATTTTTGTTACGGTCGGAGACATCACCTATTTGCTTACGATGTAATGGTTGGATACATCTATCCTACAAGTATTTTCATTATAAGACTTCTGACCACAAATTATAACTTCAATTTAATTAAATCATTATTCTATTTCTATTTCTTGCTTTTACATGTTTCAGGTACCTCCATGAGTTGTGTTAGGAATACGGTATTGCATCGATTAGATTCATATCTCCGACACACATTGCGTCGATTACGGTCAAAACAAATGTGAATGGTGTTGTAACTTATATGGCCGACACCATGAAGGCAATGCAATCTAAGAAATTCATTCTAGCACCGTATTTTCAGGAGTAAGACCACTGATATTCTCTCTTTTATTACCTCAGTTGATTCATATGATGTCTAAAGTTGATTTACATGTTCATAATACGGAGGAACCACTGGATGTTGCTAGTGTTTCTCCTCGGAAGAATACGGTGTACTTCTTGGATTCAGCTTCTGCATCGAAGCGTGACATTGATATCAAGAAGATATTGAACACGTAAGTAATTATTTCCATGATCATGGTTTTCGTTTATAAGTGGATAAGTTAGGATAATTTTGATGAAGTAATTGTGGAGTTGTAGTGGAATTGATTTTGAAGTTGTGGTGATATTGATGCATTTATGTTGTAATTGTTGAGAAGTTGTGATAGTTTTCTATAGCAGGGTCTCTCTACAGGTTGGATAATTTTAATTTATAGGGGAGACTCTGTCAAAATTTCTGTAGAAAATTTGAGTCTTATTATTATTTTGTAACTTGTTCATATAATTTATTAAAACATTAGGGCTTTCAAAACGTATTGGGCATGTGGAGGATTCATGACAAAAATGAATACAACGTGGAAAAATATAAAGGTATGAGAACGCAGATTTAAAATTTATTACAGATGTTTGAATTATTTCAATATTTTATGTATTTTGATTATTAATGTTGGTTTACAATTCGAGAATTTCAGTTTTCTTAGCAACCTGGGGGTTCTGAGTATGGCTATTACGTTATGAGAAATATGTATGAGATAGTCACGGATCACTTTCAACTTGAGTCATTAGAAAAGGTATAAGTTAGAAGAATGAGAATTTTTAATTATGACTTTATCTTTTATTAATAAATAACTAATTGTTCATTTTAATTGGTTGTAGGCATTTAAAGAATACTACTCAACGGAAGAAATTGTGGAGATTCAAAACTTATAGGAAAAATACTTCGTTGATGTGTGTATGTAAATATTTTTCATTAAAAATTGCATTTACATATTTGTATAACAAATTAACAATCTTGTAAATATAATTATTTTTTATTTAATTATATTACGAATATGTTGATTATATATATTTGATGACGATATATTTACTGATGTACGTATGTGGAGAATGTTCAGGTGATCGCAAGCCACATTTAGATGATTGCACCAGCAGTTACATAGGTCATGACCTGCAGTGACCTGGGTCATTGCAGGCCACTTTCAAGTGATTGCAGAGTCATTGCAGGACATGACTTGTAGTGACTTGGGTCATTGCAGGCCGCTTTCAAGTGATTGCAGGCCATGATCTACAGCAGTGACCTGGGCTATTGCGGCCACGTTAAGATAATTGCAAGCCATAAACTACACTTACGACGTCAAAAAAAAAAAAAAAAAACGACTTTAGACATCGGTTGTAACTTTACAACCGACGCGTAAAGTCAACTTTAGGCATAGGTTAACAGCCAATGCGTAAAGTCTTAACTTTATGCGTCTGTGTCATATACATCGCCTCTACAATCGACGCGTATTGTCTTTTACAACCGACGCAAATGAGTCTATCTGTACTAGTGATGGTTATTCATGTAAGTTCAATTATCCTAAGTTGAATTACCACGATTGAAATAATGAAAAGTAATATACAATCAATACAAAAATATGATGACGGAGAAACCTAGCATGGGAAAAACTCCGGGACCAAACCAGTTACCTCCACTATGAGGATTTTTGGTTACAGTTAGATTTATCCAGCTTCCCTTGCTAGACAACGCAAATCTACCCTTGCTAACCCAAGATACAGCTACCTCCAGAAGCTTCCATAGCTTGATCCTTCTTCCAAGTGGATGCCCCAAGAACTTACTATTCTTGTTAACTTCCTGCACTTGTAGTCCAACCTTCTTCAACCTCCAACAGTTCTAAAGAAGAAGTAATCCTTATGTAAAACGAGGAGCGTGTTTTTGATTGGGAACAAATATTTTTTTTCCAAACTCGAGTTGTTGGATCACAAGAAACTAAGGGATTCAAATAATGGTGAATTTATTTCTTTGATCATAAAATCATGGGATCAAAGATTGGATATGTGTATATGTTATGGCTCTGAAAAATAATCAACGACCCTTCTAATTTTCGTGCATATGGCTTAGGTATATATAGTATGAAGTGTTTGAGATAGTTTGGAATTGTAGGAACCTTAAAATTCGCGAAACAGATTCTGTCCTATTCAACTACCTTCAGTATATTTATCATAACTTTCTCTCCCGATGTCCGATTGAGGTGATTCAAAGTGATTTGGAAATATAACTCAAATTTATACATTTAATTTAGAAATAACCATTTCCAAATTCGGATGTTTTCTATGCGACGTTCCAATCTCAACCTCGTACTGAAAATCTGGATAATTATTCTTGCGGGATTTGGATTCATCTTGAACTTATAACTGTATCACAAGTCTTCTTGAGCACTTATTTGCTCTTCTTGAACCCAAATACTCAACTAAATCAACTACCACACTTTGAATCTAATTGAGACTTTATGAATGAGTCATTTTGTTCATGAAATTGCCAATTACATTAAAAACCTAACAAAAATAACTCAATCAGAAGATAGGATCTTCATTGCTAAGAAGACATACACAGTAACTCAAAAAGAAGTTCAAAATAGAAGGTTGCAAGAATATAGAAACTCCTATGGATAGTAACAAATCACTCAAGAAAGAAGATGGTACTAAAAAAGCAGACAACTCGCAGTTTCGAAGCCTAATTGGAAGCTTACTCTATCATACAGCTACAAGGCCAGATATATTGTATACAACTAGCTTACTTTCAAGATTCACGCAGAGTCCATGTCAAGTTCACTATGGAGCAGCAAAGCAAATTTTCAGATACTTGCAAGGAACAAAAGACTATGGATTATGGTATCAATCTATGCCTGACTCAAGAATACTCAGGTATACTGACAATGATTGGGTAGGATCAGTCGAATATATGAAAAGCACATCAGTCTGTGATTTCACACTTGGTTGAGGAATATTTTCTTGGACATAAACGAAGTAAGCAATAGTTGCACAGTCATCAGCTAAACTAGAGTATACAACAACATCAATAACGAAAAAAAGTCAAGCTATATGACTATAAGTGCAATTTTGAAAACATGGGAGAGCCACAAGTCGAAGCTATTGAAATCTAAAGTGATAGCAAGGCCGCTATAAAAATGGCCAAGAAACCAATATTTCACAACAGAACTAAGCACATTGGTATCAAGTATCACTTCATCAGAGTAGCTGAAGCAAATAAGGAGATAGAACTCAAATATTGCAGGACTGAAGAACAATTACTAGATATATTCACAACGGCACTACCATTAGCAAAATTTGAAGCACTACGAGACATGATTGAAGTTTATTGAAATATGCCATGGAGGAGTGTCAAAATTGGTGAACATTTCTATATTCTTCTATTCCTAAATTTCATTAGAGATTCTTGGAAAATAAGAAAACAATAGATAATCCTAGAATTCTCTCGATTACAGAAGAAATACACTGTAAATCTCATAAAGTAGTTCAAAATAGAAGGTTGCAAGAATATAGAAACTCCTATGGATAGCAACAAATCACTTAAGAAAGAAGATGTACTAAAAAAGTAGACAACTCGCAGTTTCGAAGCCTAATTGGAAACTTACTCTATCTTACAACTACAAGGCCAGATATATTGTATACAACTAGCTTACTTTCAAGATTCACACATAGTGCATGTCAAGTTCACTATGGAGCAGCAAAGCAAATTTTCAGATACTTGCAAGGAACAAAAGACTATGGAATATGGTATCAATCTATGCCTGACTCAAGAATACTCAGGTATACTGACAATGATTGGGCATGATCAGTCGAATATATGAAAAGCACATCAGTCTATGATTTCACACTTGGTTCAGGAATATTTTCTTGGACATAAACGAAGTAAGCAATAGTTGCACAGTCATCAGCTAAAGTAGAGTATACAGCAACATCAATAACGAAAACAAGTCAAGCTATAAGTCATAAGTGCATTTTTGAAAACATGGGAGAGCCACAAGTCAAAGCTATATAAATATGCAGCTATAGCAAGGCCGCTATAAAAATGGCCAAGAATCCAATATTTCACAGCAGAACTAAGTACATTGGTATCAAGTATCACTTCATCAGAGTAGCTGAAGCAAATAAGGAGATAGAACTCAAATATTGCAGGACTGAAGAACAATTATCAGATATATTCACAACGGCACTACCATTAGCAAAATTTGAAGCACTACGAGACATGATTGGAGTTATTGAAATATGCCATGGAGGAGTGTCAAAATTGGTGAACATTTCTAGATTCTTCTATCTCTAAATTTCATTAGAGATTCTTGGGAAATAAGAAAACAACAGATAATCCTAGAATTCTCTCGATTACTTAGTAAAATAATAATAAAAAATCAAAGTTTTCTAGAGACCTTGTAGCCAACATTGGAGGCTATAAAATATGTAAGATTTGATAGTGAAGATGTGTGTAAGAAAGTAAGTCTTTTATCAAATCCTCCACCACTTTGTAAAACTTCCTTCTAATAAAATTATCATTTTCCTCCTTCAACTACTTGTTCCATTAAATTTTCCCACTACTATTCCTAAAATTTGTCCTATATAAAAGCCCACTAATTCATTTAATCAAAAGCCAACAAAAAACTATTAATTGAAGCCTAAAAATAAAGAAATACTATGAAAAATATTCAAAATAAATAATTAATGAATAATAATAATAATAATAATAATAATAATAATAATAATAATAATAATAATAATAATAATAATAATAAATGCGTTGTTTTCATTTGGATTTATCATGAAAAAAGTTCTCTAAATATATATAACATAGATTAATGGAAATTTATATTAAAAGATATCGACTTTTGAATTTAGGTGTTCGAAAAATAAATTACTTCTAATGGCCTGCTTGAAATTTAATGAACAAATGCATAATTCTCATGAACAAGTTCCATGAAAAAGATATTATAAATGAAGAAAATGAAAGAATGACATTAAAGTAAATAAGTAAATACAAAATGTAAATATATAGATACATGGGTACATAATGTCTATATATATGGGTATATAAATATTACTGACATGGCAATATGTTAATGGAATTTATATTCACAATGCATTCATAGAAAAATAATTCTAACAATGAAGAAGGAATCACGGCGAAGAAGATTTCAACAACGATCTTCTAAAATTACATTTAAAATAATTACAAAATCGGGAAAAAAGTATAAGTAGATATACATGAGTAGCAGACGCAAACTTTTTGTAGTACTGGGGCACAAATGAACTTGTGTTTTTGCTGACGACCTTTACGGGCTGAAACTTTTTTTTTTTTTTTTAAGGAAAAAGACCGAAAAGTGAAAAAGTACTTTAAATTTTATAACAATTGTTCTCTACTCGTTTTCATACTTTGACAATGTTCTATAATCACATCACATTGTCAATATTGTCAATTACATCCTTCTCAATATATGCAATTAAACTATCATTCAACAACTGATCTCCGAGGCGATTACGCAGACGATTCGTGATATAAGTTATTGCAGAAAATGATCTCTCGACTATAGCAGTAGCCGCGGGAAGAATTAAACTCAATGTCACAAGCTTGTATACTAATGAATGCACTTCATGTTTATTTTTTTCAACCAACTTCTTTGCAAGATCACCAATGCCATGTAATCCTCCAAAATCTTTATCAGTGCGCATGTCAAGAATATATATATCAATCTGATCATCAAGTTCCAAAATATCTGTAGTGTCCAAATCTATCGGATAATACTAATATAGTTGAGGCAATTTGTTCTTCTCAAAAGCAGTAAATGAATTATTTGAAGACAAACATGCAACATAAAGAAGTAAGTCACTATTTACTTCAGAAAAACGATCATTCAGCTCTTGAAGTTGCATATTAATGATGGCATAAAACATTTCCACACGGAAGTTATGCAAATTTGTCACCGTGTCACGCCTTGAACGGCCCAAAGCTATGAACATATTATCTATATTGAGAATACTAATGTCATGAGCTTCACAGAATGAAGAAACAATCCCAAAAAAAGAATCCCATCTATCATCTCTCATCGTTTGGAGCTGCATTTTACATAATTTTACCAATCTCATGGCATTGAAAATATCTTGATTTTTTCTTTGTAATTCTTTTAACAATTCATTTGAAATGCCCAAGAACTTTTTCATCAGATGTAGATTAAATGCAAAATCAAATTTGAGCATCAATTCAATAAAATGCATGCCTCACCTCTTGTTCCTGTCCTTGTAGAATCAGTAGCAATCATCTCAATAATTTCAACTGTTGATGCAACATGACAATCAAGTTAATTAGACAATTGTAATGAGAGCCCCAATGTGTATCACCAGAACGCTTAAGAATAGTTTCTTGATTTAGACCCCGTCCACTTGATATTCCACCAACATTTAGTGCTTCAAAAATTGAGAGTCTTTGTTTCTCTCTAAGAATATCACTCCGTTTAACTGATCCTCCAACAACATTCATCATGACCACGACAGGCCAGCCCTTATCGTAGAAAAAATCGAATACAATCGAGTGTGGCATTCAAACGAATTCGATACTCTTGGCGAACTTGATGTGATTGTTTATTAAGACAATATCGAATGTCAGTGCTTTGATTCTTGAATGATTCATTTTGGTTCCGAGCTTGATTGTGAGCACTATTTGATCTTGCAATGTGTGTTCTAAGCAATTCTTTCTTCTTCCATACAAAAATGGACCTCCAATTGAACTGAAAAGATAACAGTAAAAACAAAAAACAGCATCTTTTGCTATACTATATTCCAACCAACTAAGATGCTCATTATACCATAACACACAAAATCTTCTATCTTTTTTGCCCATTCTTGTTGGTGGAAATTCATGATTGTGAGGCTGACGGGGACCTCTTTGCACATATATTCTTTGAATCAAATCCTAAACATTAAAATCATAATCATCAATTGGACCTCTTAGTCCAGGATCCGAAGGAAGGTTTGCACACTACAGGAAAATTAGGCTTATCCTACAAAATTTCAACATACAAAAGGAGATTTGTATGAGTAGTCTACCTTTTCCTACAAAATAAATTTTTGTAGCGATAAGAATTTGACTCTAAAAATAATTATATTTAAAATACAAATTTTCCGTGCAAAGTCTATTTTTTCCTACAAAATGAGTTTCTTCTACAAAACGAGTTTTTGTAGTAATAAAAATTTGGCACAAAAAATATTTATACTTTAAACTATAAATTTTTGGTCAAAAAAAGTAGATTTGTAGGTGGAGTTTAATTTTTTCTCACAAAATTATATTTCACGGGGATATGAATTTCAAAATTTCCAAATTGATATTTCGTGCTCACGAATACGTGAACCATCGAGACCTTCAATTTCCTCTATCCATCAGAAGACAAAGACAGGAAGAGAACACCATCTTCTCGCTCTTCTCGCACTAGCCTTCAGGTTCTATTTATCACTTTCAAATTATCTGCCTTATTTTTTTTCCTAGATTTATTTTAGGGTTTTCTGAATGTATTTTGTTCGTTGAGAGATGTGTTTATTTGTGGATTCACATGTTTATTTATTTTTTATTTATTTTGGGAAAATTTTCTTGATAATTTCATTCCATATTCTTTTAGGATTTTTATTTTGTTTTGATTTACTTTGGGTGAAGTCTTAGTATTGTTGTATGCAAAAGACAAGGTTTGTGAATTTTTGTTTAAAAATTGACAGAAAATGTGTAGTGTAATCTCGAGTCCTCAGTTTCTCTCGAGAAACAATTGATTTTGCTGTAGAATTGTGTCATCTGTATTACCATATTGTTTGCTAACAAGAATTTTTTTTTATAAAGGACTCAAGTAAAAATAATAATTTGTGATTGATTAGCTGCAAGGCTATGGCAGTCATGTGACTTCTTGATTAAGGTTCTCTACTTTTGGTTTCTCTTCATTTTGTTGAAAACATGAGAGGTTGGATACTTAGGAGGTTCTGTGGTTCTGTAAATTTTGTTGTAAAGGAAATTCTATAAATCAATCCAGTTTTGACAGCCAATTTTTGTTGTTCTAATTCTGAGAACCCAATGAAACATATCAATAAAGACAAAATACCCAAAGTAAAGGATAAAATCATTGATAGAAATCGATTTTCGGGAGTGATAACAAATGATCTAGATTTTGGAGATTAATCCTGGTAAAATCCTTTCGAAAATCCAAATTCATATCTATATATACATACCCATAAATACACACACATATACATACATATAGATACACAAACAAGCAATGGCACTGGATGTGAAGGGAATGATGAAGGAGCTTTGAGGGACCTAGACGAGTGTAAAAACGAAGAGTTACGAGTGGAAAGTGACCAGTTGAGGGCTCTGTTGAAAATAGCTGGACAGCATGAGAAAGAGATAACCGAAACTCTCCGTTTGGACTTTAATTTCAAACTTTGTCTTCTAATACCTTTCCCCACGATGTTTGCGCTACAAATTGGCCTAAAAAAATTTTTTGTCTCGAAAAGTTTTTCCCCACAAATAAGAGTCTTTCCCTACAAAATTAATTTGTATGCGGAATGTAAAATTCTTATAGTGACAACATCAAATTCAAGGGTGTCACTCCTAACATCCCCAACATTATCCCCGACGTTAGTTTCAATATGAACATTTTCAATTTCAACATCAATTTCTTCACCAAGTTCCTCATCCCTTTCATCTCTAACTTCATTTTCATTAATTTGCTCCTCAGAAGAAAACTTGAATTTACGCTTAAAATATTTTTCCATAACTGATATAGACAAACAAATAAATAATTGTAAACACATAGTAGTCTTAAAATTTCAAATTCTTAAAGCCCAAATTACAAAATAATAATAATAATAATAATAATAATAATAATAATTTCTCATATCTCAAATTCTCACTATCAAACTCCAAAATCTCAATCTCAAATTCAATTCACCAAAATCTAAATCTCAATTCCTTATAGACAAAGCAATTACAAAGAGCAAATAAATTAACAAAAATCCATATAATTTCAGGAATCAGGTAATGGTTATGTTCAAACTTCAAGAATCAACTGAAAATTGAAAATGAAATCACAAACATAGGATAGTATCTAACCTGGCCAGTCGTGCACTGTGCAGTGCAGGAGCAGCAACCAAGCAGCTGGAGCAGGGGGTGCGTGGTGCGACCTAAGTCGGAGCAAGAGGCGGGGACGGTAGGCGGGTGGGTCGTCAAATTTTGGAAGGAAGATGTGAACTTAGTAAGGCTCTGCCTTTGCGCTAGTGATTGTTTGGTGCGAGAGAGTTGATTGTTTGTTGTGAGAGAGAGAGATTTTAAAAAAGGAAGATTTTTGTTGGGGCACGTGTCCCAGGGGACCCCTATGTGGGTCTGCCTCTGCACATGACAAACACACAAATCAAACTCATAAAAGGTTTATGAGATTCATTGATTCTTTGTGAACTCTACTTCAGTTTTACTAATTATAAGCTTGAATTTTTGTAGTTTCTTAAATTTATTTTATATATGGTTGAAATCACCATCAATCTGTGAAATAATCCACAAGTACTTTATAAATGAATGAAAAAATAACATACAAATTGGCAGATTCATTTTCTGTTACTAAAGCAGAACTTGAGAATTGATATTTATCTTAATAATTTAACTCAGGGCCACAATTTTGTTATTTTCTGTCACTCTATAAAAGAACATAAGCTTGTTTCATTATTTGTTAGTTTTACATCCGAGTTCAATTATGTCAGACCCAAAATCTATGTTTGCCTAGAAAATATCACTTCAAGGAAAAGATTTTCCAACTTTTTGTGTTTGATTAGAATATTTGGATTTGAAAATATTTGCTTGGTACAATCATTTGAAGCATAACTTAAGCCATTTGCTTGAAAAATATTTTCTAACCTATTTGGTAAGAAAATTTTACATGACCATGTAAATCAAACACACCCTTAATGTACCCGAAAATGGAAAGTGAAGAACAAAATAGCTTAATTGATGAAATCATTTCGTACGTGTCTTTGTCTATTCTTGGTGCTGAGTGAAGATTTTACACACCTCCTTTCCTATCTATAATTAAATTTGTTGAGAGTTTTTCACTATGTGCTTGTTTGATTTCCAATTTTTGGAAAAAGTTGAGTTTTTTGAAGAGTGTGTGGTGCAGATTGAGTAGAAAAGTCAAAAATTATAGACCAAAACTAAGATGTGTGGTGTAGATTGAGTATTGTAAAAAAATGAGATGAAAAGAATGAGAACCAAACAGGGACATAATAAATTGTTACAATTATATAGCATTTGCACTCACTAAACCTCCCAAGTATTGTAGGAAAAATAACCAAGTTTTATCACATTTATTAATTTCTACTTCTTTGTATAACCCACAAAGAACCTAAGAAAAACTAAGATGGTAGACTGCATTTTTCTCCACAAAACTCTCTAGTCAATGTATATTGCAATAAAAGATAATAATACATGTATTTATATAAAACAAATCACGTCATGACTATATCTCACTTTGATATAGACTGTGGAATTGGTTTCCTTGATCAATTGCTTTTTTTCAAGATTTAATCCACCTAGGACACGTAATCAATAGCAAAAAATTTCATAATTTACTTCCCATTAGAATTCGTATCCTAATCCAGTTGAATTACAAAACATATTCTCCAATTACAATTAAAGTACTCCAACTTTGACAATTTGAGGCAGTTAATCGACAATTTCCACCTTGTCGAAAACGAGCCAAAATTCAATCATCTCTTTTGTTCACAATACTTGGCAAATAGACAGGTAAGCTTTTGACACACTTTGACGGTCTCATACTCCACCATATGAGTATAACTACTCAGAATTATCAACGAACTCCGAGCTTTTCATCGGCTCATGTCGAAATAACCTTGCTGGAAAATTATGGTGCAACTTCCATGTGTGGCTTTCCTTGGGAGCTCATCAACATCAATTTCACCACACACCTTGCATTAATGTCAAACTAATGCCCATGTGCAAACACATGTACCTGCTAGTAAGAACACATTCTCTATTATGCCAACTGGTTCAATGACATAAGGAAGTCTTATCTTACTAAAGTACATCATCACCATCCTCCACCAGGAGAGTTGCATTGTTCACCTCCGAGTAGTTAGCTGAGTCAGCTCCACCTTTTGGATAATTTCTTCCCACATGACTAGATTCTCCACAGTTCTAGAAAATTACCTTCTTCTTCTTCATGGAGTTACCACTCTTCCACTTTTCAGTAATAAGCAAAGCATTTTTAGATGAATTGCCACTTCAACCTAATCAACTTGTAATTTCTGAAAAATCCATCGTTTCCATCCCATACTTCAAAATCAGCTTGATGTGCTCAAACGTGGATGGAAGAGACTAGATGAGCCTCAATGTTTTATCCACATAATCAATTTTAACTTTAATAGATTCAAGCTCAGAAACAATCCCATTAAGCACACTAAGATGGTCTGAGATTTTCGTACCTGCGCTCATTCTCAACAAATGAAATTGTTCCTTCAGATACAAGTGATTTGATAAGTCCTTCATTTGATATAACTCTTACAGTTTTTCCACGGTTTCTTCACAACAGATATCCCATAAATATTTGCAAGAACATTTTTGACCAAACAAAGTTGTAACACGCCGAAGTTTTCAAATCCAAATCCTCCCAATCTTCGTGCTGGATTCAGTGTCTTTGTTAGAACTCGAGGTTGGTTTTTCTTCAAAGCTTTGTGATGTGTTCCGGACCCTCGACAATCGGAATCATAGCAGGCTTGACGGGAAAATTTAAATATTCAAGCCAAAACAAGAATTCAACAGGTTCGACGATCTTTGAAGATCAAACCGTGTCGAAAAGAACCAGAAAATTAAGCAGCAGGCCTTTTACGGCCGTAACCTTTGGAATTACGGTCGTAACGCAGTTATCGCAATTTTTGGGCAGAACATGACTTACGGCTGTAATAAAATTCGTCAAGACCGTAACTTCGGTATTTACGGCCGTAAATAGGTGGCGGATCAGATTTTGCATATTTTTAATTCCTTTTCTTTTATTTAGTTATTTTAGTATTATACTTTAATTAGAATTCTATTTTGAGCCAGTTAGGGTTGATAGGTTTTGTTTGCTTATTTATACGCTTTTTTCATTCATTGTAATTCAAATTTGATTTTGATATAAACAGTTTTTATTGAGGATTCAATAAAAGTTATAGGTGGATTCCTATGTTTTTCGAACTTATCAAGAATATTTCTTGTGGCGTTCAAATATCGAATTTATCAAATATTTGCTAGAATATTTGTGGCGTTCAAATCAGAGACTTATCATGGAGATTGGGCAAATCTTTGTGGCGTTTCGAAAGTCGTGGTTCTTTATTCCGCATCGTCGAGCCATCGCGTCGTGAATATCGGGTCATAATTCATCTGTCCAACCACAACCTGAGTTCGGAACTTTCCGGCGTTTAATTCCGTGCTTCGAATCTTATCATCTGGTATCAGAGCTGGACTCTGAATTCAGGTTTTTTTATCCAGTTTGATTTTTATATTTATCATCGAGTCCCATAAAAATCATCCATATCTTGTAGAATGTTTTGTTTTCAGTTTTTTACGTTCTTCTTGTTCTTGAGTTTGTTGAGTCTTTAATCTAGAAAATCGTTCCAACAAAATTCAAAAGTGTTTGTTTTGCTTAATTCTTATCCGAATTAAGTTCCGTTTGTTTTGTCGTGTTCGATGTCGAATTTTCGAATTTATTTAAAAAAAGAAAAAAATTATTTTTTTTATTTATTTTATTTATTCCGAAAATTCATCCAAAATTCAAAAAAAAAAAAAAGAGTCCATTCAAGAACCACTTTCTTGAATTTCTTGATCCTTTGTTTATTGTTCTTTTCCATTCCGTTCTACATAAATTCTATAATGTCCAATTTTCAAGAAAAATATCCATCTAGAAGGGGGAATGATAATGATAAAGATCGTATGTGGAGATTTTTGAATGATGCTTTGATAAGGTTGGATAAACTAGATGAAAGGGAAGGGAAATTGAAAAAGGGGGGATCTCAAGTAAACCGTAGTGATGAGATTAAATATGGGCGTGATCATAAGCCTAGGGATGGAATCGGGGTTAAGAGAGAAGCTGAGATTGATCCAAAAGCAATTTTGAAAATTCAAAAAGGAATTTATGAAGAAAGATTGAGGTGTGAACGGGAGGCAGAAAAAAATATTTGGCTAAATTACAAAGGAAGGAGGAGAAACGAAAGGCGGTAATTAGATGGTTAGAAGAGAGTGAAAATCTTGTTGAGCCTCGGGATATGAAAGTTAAAAAGAAGGAGGGAGGCTTGAGACATGAATTAGTTGAAGAGACCCCGAACTTTGTGGTAGGAGTTGAAGATGTGGAGTTAGGTGAACAAACTCCAAAATTTGATGAGGAATTAGAAGTTGGGGTAGAAGTTCAAAATTTGGGTTTTGAATTGGTAGATCCACATTTGGATAGTGATGAGGTAGTGTGCGAATATGGTGATACGAATGTGGAGGTAGAAGATGTGGTTGAATTTGAAAGAAAAAAAAAATTGAAGAGGTGGATGAGCTAGAAAATCTTGAGTTAGAGGAAGTAACCAAGCCTGAAAGAAAAGAGATAGAGGGGGGTGAGCAAGAAGTTGCAAAAGGAGAACGAGGTGAAGAGAAGGGCCTCGTGGTTCAAAAGGTGGAATTGACGGTGATAATTCATGAATACAAGGATCCATACCTTGTACCTCATGAACCTAACGTTTTCCTCCCCGCTTTATTTAATTTTGTCTTGCAGGTTAATGGTGCGTGGAAATTTGGGCAACACCACCAATGTCCAAAGGTGTTTCAACTTCAAGTCATTCACGTGACCCCCGTTGCAGAATATTTTTGGTTGATCATGTGCAATGGCAGGAGAAATTTTCCGTTTGATCCAGGAGGTGAAATGAAATAACAGGAACAAAGCTATGATTCGGAACGAATCATCCTAAAGAAGGAGGGTATGATGTGTTCTCGACCCTCGACAATCGGAATCATAGCAGGCTTGACGGGAAAATTTAAATATTCAAGTCAAAACAAGAATTCAACAGATTCGACGAGCTTTGAAGATCAAACAGTGTCGAAAAGAACCAAAAAATTAAGCAGCGGGCCTTTTACGGCCGTAACCTTTGGAATTACGGCCGTAACGCAGTTATCGCAATTTTGGGGCAGAACATGACTTACGGTCGTAATAAAATTCGTCAAGACCGTAACTTCGGTATTTACGGCCGTAACTAGGTGGCGGATCAGATTTTGCATATTTTTAATTCCTTTTCTTTTATTTAGTTATTTTAGTATTATACTTTAATTAGAATTCTATTTTGAGCCAGTTAGGGTTGATAGGTTTTGTTTGCTTATTTATACGCTTTTTTCATTCATTGTAATTCAGATTTGATTTTGATATAAACAGTTTTTATTGAGGATTCAATAAAAGTTATAGGTGGATTCCTATATTTTTCGAACTTATCAAGAATATTTCTTGTGGCGTTCAAATATCGAACTTATCAAGTATTTGCTAGAATATTTGTGGCGTTCAAATCAGAGGCTTATCAAGGAGATTGGGCAAATTCTTGTGGCGTTTCGAAAGTCGTGGTTCTTTATTCCGCATCGTCGAGCCATCGCGTCGTGAATGTCGGGTCATAATTCATCTGTCCAACCACAACCTGAGTTCGGAACTTTCCGGCGTTTAATTCTGCGCTTCGAATCTTATCACTTTGTGTAGTCCCATTCGAATTAATATTCATTGACTTCCACTTGCCACAAGTTAAAATTGATTCTCCCATCAAATTTCTCCACGTTGTACTTGATTGAAATATTTTCTTTTGCTAAAAAAAAACTTCTAACTACCCGATGCTCAGTTAATTAGACGTCGATTTCTCCAGCGACGGCGCCACTGTTGGGAATTACATACCAATTCTATCTCTAATTAACCCCATAGGAACTTTTGATGTTGCGAAATAATTAAGCCAACAAGAAAACAAAACAACAATGCAAAATTTACGGACCGCTAAAACTTTTCATTATATAATAATTTTTTTACAATTATATAGAATTTGCACCCATTATCCAACAAAATAATGTCATTACTTAATCACATTATATATCTGTGCCCTACACACAGAAAAAAAATATTGATTTTATGGATCTGCTTGTTTTTAATTTTCAAATGGCATCAAACACAACATAACTATTCAAGACCTTCCACTCATATAAATCTTCTGATGTCTTTATCTGAAGTTTAAAGATAAAAAGAGTAGTTAATTACCAAATAATATATATATATATATTGATAACAATTACCAAATAACTAAACTAACAAAAGAAAGGGAATCAAAAAATATCCAAGCCAGAATGCACCTTATGAGTAAATATAACTTGGAGGACGTAAACACGAAGGAATGGATAGCCAGTGTGACACAAAAAGAAATATGAACGAGTTACCTCTGAAGAATCAAAGGGACAAGAAATCTGGGTCAGTAGGATATACCATAAATCAAAAGCCAGGTACACTTTCAAACGCATAGATTATAGACACACTAAGTTTCAACCAGTCAGCATGTGGTTATATGATCGTTTGTCAATCGTAATTCACTTTTTCTATAAAAATACAGGGAGGGAATTTGCTGGTTTTCTATCTTAATTTTTATCAAAATAAATAGAATAAGTGAAAATTTGAAAAATAAAATAAAAACAAAGAAAAAATTAAAAATTATTAAAAAATAAAAGCTAGTGATGCTTATATTTTATCCGCTTCCCAATTACTCTGAGCAATTGTTTATCCCTTCAGAAAATTACTACGCTTCTACTGAAACCAAGACAAGTTACAAGATAAATAAATATTAACATGTTTCAAAATAACATGTTTCAAAATATTTTGAAACCAAACAAGATTATGAAAACAATTTACGTGCATTCATCATACACTATGCAAATTGTCACCATAGTTATGGAGAACACTTGCACACAGATCAATTGTGAAACATGTTATATTTATGTAAAGTTCATATATTCTGAATTCCATATTTATGAATATTATGATAATAATTATAAAAATCAAGTTTTTGCAGGAGTTCACAAAAACTCTTTAAAAAACTACAAACAACAAAGAGACAAAGCTTTACAAAATTATTACGAATCTGTTTCTAATTTCTTAATTCACTACTTCACACAACATCACAAATCATGAGCATAAATCTTGCTAATGAGGGAACATCTCAAGAAAATGAGGAGATCTGTGAACAGATTGAATCAAAAGGAAAATTTTCAAATGAAATTTTAATTTCTAATGAAAAGCTTGACAAAATATGTAAAACCACTTTATCCTTAGATCCAAAAGAAATTTTTTCTCAACCAGGATTTATTGATAAATTCATGAAAAGAAAAAAAAAACATGTGTATTACGGTGTATCGCACAAAGAATTTGTGATTAACTCCCAACATACTTATGGGAAAGTAGGAATCTCCCTACTAACCAAAAAAGACATAAACCAAGCAAAACAAAAAATTGACCTCGAAGATAACAAAAATATTTATTGGGTTACAATTGGAGCAATCAGAATCCAATTGAAAAGTACACTATCTGAAAAAACTGATCAACCAATCCGAATGTGTTTGATTGATGAAAGAATCCAAAACCCATAAGAAGGATGCCTAGGATCCCTTGAAGGAAACCTAGCATGTGGCAAACTACTGTTTACAGTCTATCCCAGACTTTCGATAAGTTTACATGATAAAAACTTTGACGGAATACTCTCATTTGTACACAAGTATGGAAGAGAAGACTTAGTCAACGACAACAATGTACCTTTCTCAATATCTTACCTTGTTAGTTATGCGATCCATAACTCACACATTATGGTTGTAATCAGGGAACCAAAAGGAATCAAAATTGATCCCTTATTCTCTAATTACATTGAAAACAAAGAAACAGAATTTGACTGGTTAACGTAACCAGAAAGAAGATCTATAAATATAGATCTTAACACTAAAAGACCCTTAATCAGGGAACAACAACCACTTCTCATAAGAAGTAACTCACAAAATAAAATAAATCCACCAAAGCTAAAAGAAAAGGAAAACGATGAGTTATTAAGAAAAAAAAAATACAACTCAAACAATTAAGTGAAACTGTCAACAAAATGGCTGAAACACTTTATGGTGATCAAGAAGAAGAATCTGATAATTGAAATGTCAATACCAGAACTTCTAAAAGAAATTAACTCCATAAAAGAAGAAATCAGAGATATTAAAAGAAATTTTAACATCTTTGAAAAATAAATTGAAATTTTACTTGAAAAACATTCTGCTATCATCATAGCAGGAATTGTTAACAACAATCAAAACAACAAAATAATTTCAAAGATCAAATCAACACAAAACATTGGAATCTTTGAAAGAAGAGGAGAACTTTCTCCTAAAACAAAAGCAAAATAAGATGAAATTCCAGACGGAAAATTTGACATTGAACATTTGGTTTAATGACAAGTTTTAGAAAAAATCTTGAAAACATTTACGAGACCAGTCAAGAACTAGGACTCTTAAATGTCTTACTTACATTTGAAGACAATGAACTTGACAAAATTGTTTCAATTGTCAAAAACATTGACATAAAAGAAACAGCTATGACAATTTCAGATAATGAAAGTAATAAACAACAGAATCAAGATCAACTTGAATCACAGTCTGAAATAGACAATGAATCTGACAGTGAAGAAGAAATCATCATTCATGAAAGATGTCACACTGGAAGAGAAACAAATCCTAACCTAGGAATTGGACCAAAAATAAGGGAACCAAAACCAGAATCTTTTGAGATAAAAGATGATAATCCATCATCCAGTAATCCAAAAGGAGACGGGAAAAGACACATTGGTGATAACACACCAAGACCTGATCCCAGAATGCCAGAAAGGAACTTTGATCAGAACCTTTTAGTTTCTGGTTTTATCCCAAAAAGGCAAAACACAAACCAACAAGTGACAATTTTGGATATAGATTGTACTCTAGATCCAGAAAAGATTATCGATGCATGGTATCGTTATATCATGATTGTAATGATTGTTAACAAAGAAATAATCAAAAATGAAATAAATTTATGGAATTATGTACTTGCTAGTACCGGGGGAATGCAAGAACATATCTTGAAAATTTTACTTTTGACACTAAGAACCAAATTTGGAAAGACTCCGCAGGAGTAATACCAAAATTCATCGAAAGAATTGTAGATCAAATCTACAAACAATTCACTGGACAAACTTTTGAAGCTTTCAAAAGTAAAAGATCAGTAATTGCTATTGCTGATGCATTAAATCACTTAGAGAAAATCTCTATATGTGATATGTGTTATTTTGACAGTTACGCTTGCGAATTTTCAAAATACTTCTACATCTGTCCACCAGATAAATGGGTTGAACTAACAGAAAAATTCATAAGAAAACTACCAAAGCCCTTCAATCATGAAGTCATGAGTGACTTTGATGAAGCAATCAAAAAACAAAAGGAAATAATTGACCCAAGTCTTAACGCACAAATTGACATGTCTCTTGGACTAGTCATAACTACCACCAGAAACTTAATTGCGGAAAAATGCAAACAAAGTATGCTGGTACGTGAAAGCGTTAAAACAGTTATAAAAAATCCAAAAATTTGTTGTAACAATTATCTTGACCAAATCCCTGGCCAATATGGTTGTCAACCAACAAAAATTCAAAAAACAAGAAGAAAAAAATCTTTTAGAAATAAAAGATATATTTTCAAAAAATACAAAAAGCCCTACAAAGAATAAATTTTCAGAAAAAAGAAATTTTTCAAAAAAATTTCAAAGGGGAGAAATTCCCACAAAAAATTTGAAAAAACATATGATAAAAAGAAATTTTGTCCACAAAAGAAGAAAAACTGCAGATGTTGGCTCTGCAATGAATCTGGACATTATGCAAATGAATGCCTAGGATTAAACTCTTAAATACATTTCAAAAACAAGGCTTCTATCCAGTAGAAGACCCAAGTGATACAGAATCCCTGTATTACTTAACAACAAAAACTGAATCAGAATCATCTGAATCAGAATTTTCAGAGGATGAGTAATAAAAATATTAAAAATCCTAACTCAATCTATATACCTATAAAACTCAGATTTGAAGGATATAGAAAATTCACACTACATGCTTACATCAACACAGGAGCATCATTATGTACAGCCAGCAAATTTGTTATTCCAAAATAATTTTGGGTAATAGCAGAAAAAACAATGAACCTAAAAATTGCTGACAAATCAGAAATCAAAACCTCAAAAGTTGTAAAAGGATTAAACATTGAGATAAGTGGATATCACAAATCCCAATGACAGACTTTTTACTTCAAAATTCCAACAGTTTACCAATTGGAAACAGGAATTGATTTTATAATTGGAAATAACTTTTGCCAATTATATCATCCTTTCGTACAAGAAATTGAATCCATAAGTTTTACTCTTAACGGGAAAAAACTTTGGATACCAAAACAAAGAAAAGTTGTTGCAATGAATTTTCTTCAAGAAAAATTCTTGGAAATGACAAAAATCAATTGCAATAGAAAAATCTTCACAAAACCTTAGGGAGAAAATATTACCCCAAAAAGGAATATTTTCATAACAACTGAAGAACAAGAAAAATTCAAAATCAACTCAAGAAGAGAAGAAATCCTGAAACTTCTTGACCAATATTGTTCAGAAAATCCTTTGGATCCCACAAAGAACAAAGGAAATATGACAGCAACAATTGAATTACTTGAAGAACACAAAAATACAATCATTAGAGCAAAAGCAATGACTTATTGCCCTAAAGACGGGGAAGAATTCTCTGTACAAATCAAGGAATTACTTGAACTCCTAGTAATTGAACCAAGCACTTCACAATTCTCTTCACCAACTTTCATGGTTCGGAAAGAAGCAGAAAAAAGAAGAGGAAAAGCTAGAATGGTTGTTGACTATTCTTAGCTTAACAAAATCACTAAGGCAGATGGATATTTGATCCCAAATATGCAAAGCCTACTTCAATTAATCAAAGGAAAGAAAATCTTTTCTACTTTTGATTGTAAATCTGGATTTTGGCAAGTCATACTTGACCAAAATGCAAGACACCTTACAGCATTCAGTTGCCCACAAGGACACTATTAATGGAAAATTGTACCATTTGGCTTAAAACAAGCACCTGACATTTTCCAAAGAAACATGGATAATATCTTCAAGATACACGAAAAATTTTGTTGTGTATACATTGATGATATTTTGGTCTTTTCAGACAATGAAGAATACAATGAAAATCATGTAATCTCAGTACTTCAAACCACTTGTAATTTAAATTTAGGCATTATACTTTCTAAACGGAAAGCAGAAATGTTTAAAGAAAAACTGGATACCTTGGTATGGATATTACATATGGTTACAAACAATTGAAACCACATGTTCTTACCCATATTCATGAATTTTCAAATGAAATACTAGATCAAAAACAACTGATGAGATTTCTTGGATGTCTCACTTATGTAGAATCTTTCATCAAAGATTTAGCAAAAATGAGAGCACCACTCCAGAAGAAACTCGAAAGATTTTAGATGGAATTGGACTATAGAGGATGCTCTTTATGTACAAAAAATAAAATAAAAAATAAAAAATCTACCATCATATATCACCCAGAAATTGATGATAAAATGATAATTGAAACGGATGCATCTCAAGAACATTGGGGAGCAGTTTTCAAAACATTTGATAAAAATGAACAAATTGAACAACTTTGTGGATATGCTTCAGGGACATTCACAAACTCAGAAAAGAATTACCACATCAACGAAAAGGAAATTTTGGCAATGAAAAAAGCCATTACAAAATTTAGAATTTATATCATTACTAACAAATTTCTTGTTAGAACTGATTCCATTACATGTAAATCGTTTCGGAAAAATCAGGTACATCCAGATTACAAGTAAGGAAGACTGATCAAATGGCAAATGTGGTTCAGTCACTACAATTTTGACATCGAAATCATCGAAGGAAAAGATAATTCTTTAACTGATTTACTCACAAGAGAATTTGCTTTTTCAGATAAAAATGACTGGCAACAAGGAACACATTGAAGACATTGAGACAGAAATTGAAACAAAAGAAATTGAAATTTCTGTTAAACACAATGAAATTACAATGCTTCAACAAAGCATTAAAGTCCTCAAAAAGAAGTTGGCAAGACTTCAAAAACAAGGGGAGGCAATCGAAAGTAGCAAGACTACTGGAGCAGAAAGTACAATTTCGAAAGAAACACCCATTATCGAAAGTAGCAAGACTACTGGAGAGAGATTTACAGTACTTGCAGAAAATGTCACTGCAACGAGCTCGCAAGGGCTTAAGGGAATTCAAAACCTGCAACTTGGACCACAAATCCAATTAAGTACAGGAGATTCTTCGGAAACTCAGTGTTCGCAAGAACATACGGTTATTCAAAAACCAGCAAACATTTCTGAAACAAAAATTTAAACCACACCATTGGTAGGGATAAATACTTCCATTGCAGGTACAAAATTCTACACAATTTTTGATGGACCTCATAGAGGATTCTACAGGAGTTGGGCAGAAGTCGAACTCATTGTTAAAGGAAAACCATACAAATACAAAAGTTTCAAAACATTTTCAAAATCCCATCAGGCATATCTGGACTTTTGTACAAAAAATGGACATAGCCCAATTCCACACAAAAACCTTTTTGACCAACAAAACCTAAATTTGAGACCAAACTATTGTCAACAAGACATTAGGGCCATGCCCAGATTACCTACATTCCAATTCAAGCCAACACCATCTAAAAACCAAAGGATAAAATTCTTGTCCTACAGTGAAGCAGCCCAATCCAGTAAAACTGCCCAAATTCCAACCAGGTTCAAAAAACTTGGAAAAATTCAAGCCCAAAAAGAAGATACCACCTTTCCAGGTATCAAACTGCAGGATTTTCTCTTACTTGAAGAAGAAGCACGTATAATAGGAACCTCTGCACCAGAAGGAGGATACTATGGCACAATTGAAAAAAAAAATCGGAGAATTCATCTTCTTTCCTGGAGCTGAGCCCAACATGGTACAGATAGCAGAAGAAATCATTCCTGGAAATGATTTTGAAGAAATCAAATTACTTGATGAAAATTTAGTAAAAATAGTCAAAGATTTTGCTAAATTTGTAATCAAAGATAAAATCTCAAAATCATTCTCAAGATCAACAGCATGATTCCTTTTGGAATGAAGATAATATTCTTGTCAAAGGATATTATCATGTACAGATCAAGACAGTCCAAGAAGTGGAAATCAACACTCCAATTGCTGGACAACTCACTGAAGTAAACGAAGAAATTTTACAGGACTGGAGATCCCTTTCATACCAAAGGGTTATTATAGGACTAAAATTTTTTGACGGAATCTCAAAGATTGAAGTAAACCATTATTCAAAGTTTATTTTAATTACGAGTAAAACAAGTACTATCATCAATGTAATTGATACTAGAAAAATTTATAAGTTTGAACAAAATTTCTATTATCTGCCAAATGCACCAAGCAGCTACAAGGGACACTTGTGTAAAGGCGTAAAGCTCTCAGATCAAGTCTGGGGAAAAATCATCTTTGTTAATGGTGTAAAGTTGATGAGACTCAACAACAAGAAAAAGAAAAAGTAGCAGATAGCAGTACAACTGGCAGCGTCAGCAGCACCCAATCAGAGTAATAAAGTTGAAAATACTTTTTGACCAGAAGTTTCTCGGTGAAACGCGTGTCAAAAATTATTATTCACAAGGACGTAACAAATTCTGAACGAAATGACAAGAGAAGAAAAAGAAGGCAAAAGAAGACAAAAGAAAGAAAATGAAGACACAAAAGGACAAAAGAAAAGACAAAAGAAGGAAAAAAGAGGAGAGAGAAAAAGAAAAAGAAGACTTTCCCGTAACAAAAGAAGAAAAAGAAGAAAGTTGGGAGAAAAAAGTCAAAAGGCTACCAAAAAGGCTAAAAAAATCACATGCTGGTACGTGAACAATGAAGGCACCCTGCTGGAATCAACATATTCAAGACAACAACTGAAGGCTAAAAGGGAGCAAAGATAGAAGAAAGGAGGAGGGAAAATTTTAACTTCAAATTTCTTTTTGAATTTACTCTACAAAATGTATCAAGACTAAACACCTTCAAAACAGTGATCCACACTTGGATAAAAAATATGTAATTAAATAAGTTCAAATAAAACATAGGCACGAAAGAGAAGAGTAGATGGTCAAATTTATATTATAGAAAGACGATCTTTATTAATAATTCGAGTTCAACAAATTTGTTTCTCAATTCACTTCCAAATGTCATTAATTCTTAAACCCTTAGTAAATTATCACATTAATCCTTTTTATCTCTAAAAGTTCAACTTGAATTGGAGTATATAATCTGGAGAATATTTTATTGATCATACACATTAAAGTAATGTTTACAAGACTCTCTTATATACTAGTTAGAAGGCAAGGCAAGGCATGACCTAATCATAAAAAGGAAAATAAAGCCTACAAGGAAATTGACTCATACAATTAATACAAATCAATATACAGTTTTAAATAGAATTCTTGGAGACCAAGCTATCCTAGACAATATGCTAGAACCTTCTGGTGATCAATGGTGAGATCTGTACCCTCAACATCATTCTCCTTAACATGTTCCCGCAAGACAAAGCTCCCATTAGAGAGTTCGATCTTGGACCGTAGACAATAGAATGAAGCACTCGGTAATGGCTTTGTTAAGCTATCAGCCATTTGATCTTTAGAGGAGATGTAGGAGACAGAGAAGGAGCCACAAGATACATGATTTTTCACAAAATAATAATCGATTGCCATATCCTTCGTTCGTAAGTGAAAGACAAGATTAACTGAAAGATAGGTTACACCAATATTGTCACAAAATATGGAAGGATAAGAAGGGAGAGCTAGATGTAATTCCTTAAGAATGTTAAAAACCCTATAACACCCTGAATTATCTTTTAACCCAACGCGTTATCAAACATAATCTCGTTCACGTTAAAATATTGAAAACAATAAATTTAGGAAAAATGCTTTAGATTGAAATACTTAACTAATTTTTTTTTTTTTTTTTTTAAAGTTAACAATTTATTTCAAGTGGACTTAGAAAAATGAGAAATAAACAATTTGAAGAGGTTATAGAAAAATTCAGCAATCTATGCCATTTTTACTGAGTAACGCAGTTTTTTTGTAAAAATTATTTAAAATTGCAAACGATGTCGAAAAATTATGAAATTTTAACACAGTGTAAAGAAATCGTATAAATACAACATAAAAAAAATTTGGGGTCTTGATGACCACGTTGGAAGTACAAAATTATTTTTTAAAAAGGCTGATCACTGTTTCCGAAACTGACCCATCGCAATTTACAAAAAAAATCATAATAAATTTTACGGGCCTCCAAATGACCTGTTTTCAGATCCATATGATAGATAACAAATAAAAGGTCATTTTCTGTTTTGAAACATTTAGAAATTGTAAATATACAACCTGCAGTTAATTTTCAAAGTGTAACCAAAATCTGAAATTTTCAAGGCAGAAATCAAAAGTATACATTTTTCTCCAAAAGTAACAATTCATGAATCAAGAAATACATTCATTCAAGAAATTTTCGAGTCTTAAAAATGTACTGCAATGATAACAATAATAAGTCCAAATACAAAGGCACAAAAACTTAAATTTCATTCAATACAGCCCGCTATCGCGCTATGTCTAGTCCTTCAATCTGTAAAGTTTTTTAAATATGAGCATTTCGAATAAATACTCAATAGTATATGCACATGCTAATGAAATTAAAATATATACTAGCCTTTAATTATATGTCAATATCAACTTTCATCCTTGGGAAACACTTTAACATGGTCAGTTAATAAAATTTACTGTGGTAACCTTCAATCGCAGGTGATTACCTTCAATCACAACATATTAGATGATTACCTTCAATCATCAATCATAATCTCATCATAAATAAATTCATAGCATGCTATGCATTTCATCAAATATAACATTGACACAAATTTCATCCTAGCATAATATTTAATTCAAAAGCGTAACAACATGTATATGGGAGAGGATATTAAATTAAATTTTTAGAAATTGTTGAGTTGAAATGCATGTGAAAATCCTTGCCAAGATCGAAATGCAAACATAAATAAGAATGTGTCTAAATTGGAAGAGAATGTAATCTATAATCTTAATACGGAACATACAGATTTAAACATGATTCTATTCAGGATCTTGACCATAAAATTAATTACTATAAATCATAAAAACATACCAAAATCCATAGTAATCATGCAGAAATATATGAGATCCTGTCACAGCTTTAATTGAATCCCGAACAATAATTGATCTGAAATTCACCTTCTCTCTTAACCTAAACATTTAGTTGTGTTTCATAAGATTGAACTACAATGATGGAATTTGAGTTCAGTATATATAGGTAGAGAGAAGGGTCGAATTTCCTTATTGTCTTTTAATCTCAACCATCCATCAAGGTTGTAGTATTAATAGGAAATACTTCTAATTAAATCAAGTTTATATTAATTCAGCAGTTTATCTAATTAAACCAGGATATGTAATATGGACCACATAATGTGAAGATATTAAATTCTAACAATCCTATTCATGGTTTCGTATAGGATTAAGGTGCACAAAAATTGCTGAATTAATATACTTAAAAGGTTTATCGTAATTACCTTAGTTAATTCAATCACTGATAAAAGTCATAGTGGTTCCATGTTAATTAAAGAATATTGTCCCTTCCATTTACTACTTATTAGTAATCCAATTAATGAAGTGTATAGCGAAGCAATCATAATGGTCCCTGTCATGTCTTAATTAAAAGACTATTTCTGTAATTATTATCCATTTACATAATGTATACAAAAATGGAAATATAAAAATTCAAAAATTTCAATATTGAAATTTCAAAATAAGGTCAACATAAGAACACGGAGCAATCCAAATACAAGAAAAGAAACTATTCGTTACACTCAAGACTCATTGCGTCAGCATGCTATTTAAATGTCTTGGGTGGTAACCCTTTAGTTAGTGGATTTGTGTAACCAATTACCTCAAGTTGATCAGTATGGCTTAATGTGAGCATATGTTTCTTCGTTCTCTATAAGTATCTCAACACTTTCTTAGCAGCTTTCCAATGATCAATTCCTGGATTACTTTGATAACGGCCCAACATACCGACTGTAAAACTAATGTTTGGCCTGATGCAAACCTGTACATATATTAAGCTTCCTACCAGAGAAGCATAAGGAGTTATCAGCATAAAGCTCGTTAGTTTCCTACTAATGTTTGGCCTGATACAAACCTGTACATATATTAAGCTTCAACTGAATTGGGAGTTATCAGCATAAAGCTTGTTACATGGGTCAATTAGAAAAATTAAGGGAGAGAGTACATACACATAAGACGCTAAAAACATCTTCAACTTTTCTTTGTAACCTTTGTAACTCGGGTAATTAATTTTTTAAGAGTTCTCTAAACCTGGTGCCCTAAAGTCATTTTGCTTGGGAGTCACCAACCTAAAACTCGCTACAGGGGTTACTTAGAAAGCAAGCGAGAAAAGTATTGTACAAAGATGGTAAAAGATAAGGACATAAAAAGAAAATTCGTCCAAATAAAATGAAATAAAGTGTATGGTAAAAACCTAGTTGATTGAGATTTCTAATACTGGAGTGTGCATGTTCATTTAAGAATATATGCTATTTATTTTGTTATCATTGATTTATATTTCAGAAATAATTTCAAAGTTAAGAATGTAAAAGAATTGGAGAAAAAACAAGTCAATTAGATGATAAAAGAAGCAAATCATGCAAAATGAAGAGTTGATGAAGTTAATAAATGTACTAATTTGAAGAAAAGTCAAAGAAGAAATCAAATTTGGAAGAAATAAGAAGTTCAAGGACTTTAATTGTAGCAATCGAAAGTTGAAGGACTTGCTGTGCAATAAAATCATGAGGACCAACTTGTACCATGTTGAAAGATGGAAATTACAGGAGACGTCAATACCGCGTGGTAGCTTAGCCAAAATCTGGGTCGCAGCTGGGCCCTTTTGGCGGATTTCAACATAATTTTCATCTCTATTGACATGTCTTGTAATCAGCGTGCTACAAGTTGGTCCTCATGGTTTTATTGCACATCAAGTCCTTCAAATTTCAATTGCTATAATTAAGTCCCTAAACTTATGATTTCTTCCAAATTTGATTTATTCTTTGAATTTTCTTCAAATTAGCAACTTGATTAACTTCATCAACTCTTCATTTGCACGATTCGGTTCTTTTATCATCCAATTGACTTGTTTTTGCTCCAATCTTTTACATTCTCGACTCTGGGATCATTTCTGGAATATAAACCAATAATAACAAAATGAATAGCATATATATTCTCAAACGAACATATAAAATCTTATTTTGAGGATAGAAATAAGTGTATAAAATACACTTTTCAAAATATGTCCAAGAATCTACCTCAGTCCGAAGTGAAATGAAATTCATGAATGAAACCTTAGACACTCAGGTTAGAAATCTTATTTGTGAGCTTGAGAAGACCTCTAAGAGAGCTAATGAGTTGACTTAATTCCCAACACTATACTGGAATATGCTTTGCTCGGCTAATTAAAATGCATTGATCCAAGATGTCTGATAGACTGATTCAATTCTTTCTCTTAGAGAGCTTTTTTTTTTTTTTTTTTTTTTTTTTTTTAGTTTTTCCTAAAATTGGACAGGAGAACATTTCTCCAAATAAAGTACCTCTATAAACATTTCTCGAAATCTAAGTAACTCTACGAGGGAATGGTCATCATCATTAACAATATTAAATATTCGACAGGGAGGATTAGGTAGTAGCAAGCATTATTTTGTGAGTAAGAAAAAAATAAGTTCAATTCATTGTATAAAATCAACACGATTCTGTTACGTTCTGTATACACTTTGCACTTGAGATTTAATGTGCTCGAACAATATTGGACTGTAAGTTATAAGCCTTTAAATTGATGCATTAATGATCCTTTAATATTCGGTGCCTATGATGCAGGGTTTAGAACCAGTTGTTAATTGTGTGGGAGATGATGAGCTGATGAATTCTGGTGAAGAGCTTGAGACTTTAGCTAATGAATTAAGAAACATCGTCTCTGCACCATTTTAGGAGGAGCTACTTTCTGTACATCATGATTAGGATTAAATTGTGTTGTTCAACATATGATTGATTTTTAAGTTGGGTTGTATAGGGATTGGACTCTTTGTTCAATGCAATAAAATGTCCACCTCGTTTATATTGAGATCTTCAGCAAACTTGTAAGGTCCCAAATATTTTCATAAAGCAAAATTTATTTTCTTTATATGTTATTATACATGCTTTGAAGGTTAGGGGATAAAGTGGTAAATATACTAAATTTCATTTAATTTACTCCATATATATATATAAGTTTTTATGGGATACAGAGAAATATATCAATATTGGGCTCGTTGGATAGCTTGTAACTAATCATGTATTTAGGCTCGAGAAAAAGTTGATTCGGATTAATGAAGCGTAAGTTATTGAGGTTTAAAGAAATTGTCAATTAATATTATTTCATTGGTTGTCTTTGAATATGTGTATATGTGTGTATGGTCACCATTCTTGGACTCTAGCACAATAGTGTGCACGTGTGATGTGTTTAGGTAGGTTGAATTTGGTTATTTTATATATATATATATATATATATATATATATATATATATATACTCACACACATGTATATCATAGCCAATTTATTGGATTGGTACGTATCAATCAAATCTTTATTTCAAAGATTCTCCACTTTTCTCTCACCATTTTCCATTATCTAAACTACCTCACTTTATTCCTCCCTCACGTAACTCTCCATCTCTTTTTATTGTCATATTACCTTAACTAGAAAACAAACAAGATTCCTTCAAGAGTTCTTAGAAGAAAGCAGTATTATATTTTTTTAAAGTTTTGAGGCTGATTCTAGGACTACGTAAAAGCTACTTTTGGGAGCAATAAATCAAGTTTTTCAAAGACTTAAGGTAGGATAACGAGGTGCAGTTGTTCTTGTCCCGTTTAAATTATTTGTCCATGTTGTTAATTTATCATGCTTATGAAAGTTAATGATATGATATGATATAATGTTTATGGCCATTCGGTACCAAATATATGATATGATTGAGCTCTTACCGATTTTCTAAAGATATGATGACGGTATGATATTCTTGACATATGTGTTTGATATTTTATTAGAGGATAGCACCATAATTTTCGTGTCCTACTGAGTATTCCATATACTCACCCCTACTATTTTACAGATTAGAACGAATCGTTGATTGGAGGTTGATGCAGTGGTGTCGAGATGCCAGGATCTATGGAAATTAATAAGTTTATCCGGCGTAATTTATTTGACTGAATAATTTTATTACCAGTAGTATTTCATTTTGTTAATTTACGGATATTTCTTTTTGTTCCGTTTCTGATTTTGGGTTGAAGAATTTTTACAACGCTGTTACAGGAACGTATTTTGGCCTCCGTTCAGTTTATCTATATGCATTCATTGTTTTGACTTTATTTGAATGATGTCATTTCAGTCAAATTATGCATTAGGAGGTTGAATAGAATACATATCTGGGCTCCTACAATTATAGAGAGAGAGAGACACACATGACTTAAGATTGAATATTATATTGCCATCAATTTGTCAGGTTAATTGCGTGTAGATTTATACATTTGGCACCTATGTTTTTAATGCTTCATGTACCTATGCATTTTGTGTTTGGATTATGCACAGCACGTGCCTAATAGAAAACATATGTGATGCATACGAAGTATTTTAGTTAATTGGGTTTTTGATGTGAAAGTTTTTATGTGTATTGTTATATTTTAAATAATAGTAGTTCAAATTATTTTGCTCTTTCCTAAAATTTTTAGTCAAATCTGATTCAAATGTAGTTTAAAACTCTTATGTTTTTTATTAACAATTTAACGAAGCATAGGTGACGAGTCGAGTTTCTTTTAGGATTTGGATCGTTACAGTTTGGTATCAGAGCGAAGGTTAATTTTTCTGTAGACCTATGTGTAAAAAAAAAAAATGTTACGCCACTGTTCACAATGAACATTACGTGTCACTGTTCACGTCGTGAACAGTGAATTTATTAAAAAAAAATTCCCAATTTGATTTTAATTGTTTATGCATTAATTTTCTTTAAATAAGTGAATATTGTATGTTATGGGTTTCGATTAAATTTTAATTGATTATATGTGAAACTGAAGTGTGAATTAGAAATGCAATTTTATTCTTCAAATTGAAGGATATTTAATATGTGATGTTATACATATGCATTATGTATTTTGGAAGAATAGAGGAGTAAGATAAATATATGATCCTTGGCACTCAACGACCACCAATCGACCATCATTCGACGATCATAAGGTACGTAATGGGGTAAGAAAAGATATGTTTAGTTCAACCTATTGCTCAAATTTTTGAACATTTTCTTATTACCTAAATTATATGATATGTAAGTTTTATCTGCACGTTTAAGTCTTATATTTCAAGTAAAGCATGTTATCCATGATTTTAAATATGTGTATAGGCAAACATGAAATAGGATGTGACATAATTATAAGAGTGTAAGCATAACATATTAGGTTTCGATATGACGAGTTACTTGATTTTAAATTCTAGGAAATGGCTCCCCCTACCCACACGAATTTGATGCGTGATTTATTGCGAGCGGTACAAGAGTTGAGTAGGCAGAATCAACCACCACCACCACCACAAAATGCACCGCCCCAACAGAATGTACCTCCGATTGTTCTCTGAGTTGTCTCAGTGGTTGAGCAGTTTCGAAGGTACAAGCCTCCTACTTTTGACGGTGTTTCCGATCCATTGGTTGTTGAGGAGTGGATAAGGAGCCTGGAGCGCATATTTCGACACATTGCTTGTTCGGATGCACAGAAGGTACTATGCGCAGAATTCATGTTTGTTGGAGCAGCTAGTCACTGGTGGGAGTCTGTCTCGCGTACTAGGACTGAACAGGAACAACGTAACTTGACTTGGGAGCAGTTTAAGGATGATGTGCTGTCAAAATATTTTCCTCAAGCCCTGAAGGACTTCAAAGAATCGGAGTTTTTGCAACTCAAGCAAGGAAACATGTCGCTTACTGATTACGAGAGGCAGTTTGATCAGCTCTCAAGGTATGCTCCGCACCTGGTGGACACAGAAGTTAAGAAGATCATGAGGTTTGAAAATGGATTACGCCCGGAGATTGGCATGATCATCATGTCCCATCGTTTCACTTCATATCGTGAAATGTTGGAAAGGGCCCATGCTATTTCATATCAGAGGACTACATTCGAACAGTATGCCCAACAGAGCAAGGAGTCAGGAGGAAAAAGAAAGTGGAACAACCATGGCAAGGACAAACGTAATTGGCAAAACAAAAGACCAACACAGGAGTTCTTACTGGTGGGATGAGTGGGAATATTACACCTTGTCCTAAGTGTGATAAACTCCATAAGGGTGAATGTTTACTTGGGAAAAACATTTGTTTTCAGTGTGGTAAACCGGGACACATTGTGTATAACTGTACAGAGCCTCCAAAGAAGAGGGGTGAAGATCAGGATAATAACAAGAAAGGAAAGGCCCGAGTTTTTGCACTAAATCAACATGAGGCAGAACAGGATCCGAACGTAATAGCATGTATTTTAATTGAGTACCTATTTTTTTTTTCCTTTAAATTTGCGTTAATTTCCCCAAGTCTAATTCTATAGTTATGAACACAGCCATGCTATTATTATCTGATGTACCTGCTTATGTACTTTTTGACTCTGGGGCTACAAATTCTTTTATATCTCCATCCTTCGTCGCTAGGTCTAACTTTACTTGTGTGGAAACGGGTATTGAATTAGAGGTTAGTATCCCCTCAGGAATAACCCTTTGCACAAATCAGATGACTAAAGCTTTGAAAATAGAGATTGACGGGAAAATACTAGAGGCTGATTTATATCTTTTGGAGATGAAGGACTTTGATGTTATATTAGGCATGGACTGGTTGGGACAAAATCATGCAACCATCTGATGTCGTGAGAAAGAAGTATTATTTCAGCGGCCTGGAGGGGAAGAATTTCGTTTCTTTGGAACAAAGTATAAGTCTCTACCTCGCCTTGTATCGGCTTTACAAGCAGAGAAAATGTTGAGGAAGGAGTCATGTCAGGGACTTCTAGTTAATATCATTGGGTCTAAACATTCGAAAATGATCGTTCATGATATTAAGCCGATGTATTTCCGGAAGATCTACCTGGCATTCTACAAGATAGACAGGTGGAATTTACTATCGACTTGGTCCTCGGAGCAGCACCAGTTTCTAAGGCCCCATACAGAATGGCACCAAAAGAACTCCAAGAATTAAAATTACAATTGGAAGATTTGTTGGAAAAGGATTTCATTCAACCAAGTGTATCACCTTGGGGCACTCCAGTACTTTTCGTAAAGAAGAAAGATGGGAGTATGAGAATGTGCATTGACTATCGAGAGTTAAATCGTTTGACTATCAAAAATAGATACCCGCTACCAAGGATAGAAGATTTATTCGACCAGTTAAGAGGTGCAGTGGTGTTTTCAAAAATTGACTTGAGGTCGGGGTATCATCAATTGAAAGTCAAGGCAAGTGACATACCAAAGACTGCTTTCAGGACTCGTTATGGACACTACGAGTTCACTGTTATGCCTTTTGGTTTGACCAATGCTCCAGCTGTATTTATGGACCTTATGAATCGAGTGTTCCATCAGTACCTGGACCAATTTTTCATAGTGTTTATTGACGACATACTTGTGTACTCAAAGAATAAGGAACAACACGAGAAACAACTCGGTATAGTTTTAAAAACTTTGAGGGAGGAGAAATTATATGCCAAATTCAAGAAGTGGGAATTTTGGCTTGATCGCGTTGGTTTTCTTGGTCATGTGGTTACGACCCAAGGGATTGAAGTAGATCCGGTTAAAGTAGAAGCAGTAACAAATTGGCCTAGACCAACCAGTGTAGGCGAAGTTCATAGTTTCTTGGGACTGGCTGATTATTATAGGAGGTTTATTGAGGGTTTCTCGAAGATTGCAGGGCCGATGACTCAGTTCACTAGAAAGGGTGTGAAGTTCCTATGGACAGAAAAATGTGAAAAATGTTTTCAGGAACTCAAGCAGAGATTAGTCTCAGCTCCTGTTTTGACAGTGCCTGAAGGTTCAGATGGGTTTGTCATTTATAGTGATGCTTCTAAATAGGGCTTAGGTTGTGTGTTGATGCAACATGGAAAGGTCATATGCCTCGAGACAGTTGAAGCAGTATGAACAGAATTATCCAACGCATGATTTAGAGCTTGCAGCTGTAGTTCACGCTTTAAAAATATGGCGTCATTATCTTTATGGTGGGAAGTGTGAAATCTACACTGATCATAAAAGTCTCAAATATTTCTTCACACGGAAGGAATTGAATATGAGACAAAGGAGGTGGTTGGAATTAGTACAGGATTATAATTGTACAATCCTTTACCACCCGGGTAAGGCTAACGTAGTTGCAGATGCCTTAAGCAGGAAGATGGGATCGCAGTTAGCTATTTTACCCACAGTGCAGGAACACTTGATAAAAGACTTTGAGAAATTGAGGTTAGAAGTCATCACACCATCGACACAGACTTCAGCAAGAATAGAATCTTTAATGATTCGACCTATACTGAGGGATCGAATCAAGGAAGAACAGAATATGGACCCTTTTCTCCAAAAGATTAAGGGTGAGGTTGGTACAGGAAAACGAAGTGGATTTGAAATATCTGCAGATAATGCACTGACTTTTAAAGGAAGGTTGTGTGTACCTAAGGATGAAGATATAAGAAATGAGATACTGGAAGAAGCTCATTCTGCTCTGTATGCTGCACATCCAGGAGGTACAAAAATGTATCGAGATCTTCGAGATACATTCAGGCGGAGAAACATGAAGAGAGAGATTGGTTTGTTCGTAGAGAAATGTCTTTTCTGTCAGCAGGTCAAGGCAGAACATCAAAGGCCATCAGGGCTTTTGAAACCGTTGGATATTCCAGAATGGAAATGGGAACACATAGCGATGGACTTTGTGATAGGATTTCCAAGATCAGTAAGAGGTCACAATGCTATTTGGGTAGTGGTTTACCGTTTGACAAAGTCAGCCCATTTTCTACCAATCAAAATCAATTTCAGTATGGAACAGCTCGCACAGTTATACGTCAGAGAGATAGTCAGATTACATGGAGTTCCAGTTACCATTATTTCTGATAGGGATCCCAGATTCACATCAAAATTTTGGAGGAGTTTGCAAGGCGCTATGGGAACGAAATTGAAGTTTAGCACTGCTTATTATCCTCAAACGGATGGATAGTCAGAAAGAACCATTCAGATTCTAGAAGACATGTTGAGGTCATGTGTTTTGGATCTTAGAGGTAATTGGGAGACATATCTACCGTTGGTGGAGTTCGCTTACAATAATAGCTTTCAGGCCACTATAGGTATGGCCCCATATGAAGCCCTTTATGGTAGAAAGTGCAGATCTCCTGTCCATTGAGATGAGGTTGGAGAGAAAAGAGTTTTGGGTCCAGAAATCATTGAACGAACAGTAGAGGCAGTTGATAAAATTAGAGCAAGAATAAAGACAGCACAAGATCGACAGAAGAGTTACGCAGATGGTAGAAGAAAGGAATTTGAATTTCAAGTGGGGGACAAAGTCTTCTTGAAAGTTGCACCAATGAAGGGTGTATTGAGATTTGGACAAAAAGGGAAGTTGAGACCGCGGTTCATTGGTCCTTTCGAAATTCTTGAAAGGATTGGTGGTTTGGCTTATCGACTTGCCTTACCGCCAGAACTAGCTGCAATGCATAATGTATTCCATGTTTCGATGCTCAGAAAGTATGTTCATGATCCTAATCATATAGTGAGTTATCAGACATTGGATGTACAAAAGGACTTGTAATATGATGAATCTCCGACAAAGATCTTAGATAGAAAGGTGCACATTTTGAGGAACAGAGAGATTGCATTGGTCAAGGTTCAATGGAGTAATCATGGAGTCGACGAAGCTACTTGGGAGAAGGAAGATGAGCTTAAATCCCAGCATCCGGAACTCTTCATTTAGCCAAGGTAATTTTCGAGGACGAAAATATTTTAAGTAAGGGAGATTGTAAGGTCCCAAATATTTTCATAAAGCAAAATTTATTTTCTTTATATGCTATTATACATGCTTTGAAGGTTATGGGCTAAAGTGGTAAATATACTAAATTTTATTTAATTTACCCCATATATATATATATATATATATATATATATATATATATATATATAAGTTTTTATGGGATATAGAGAAATATATCAATATTGGGCTCGTTGGATAGCTTGTAACTAATCATGTATTTAGGCTCGAGAAAAAGTTGATTCGGATTAATGAAGCGTAAGTTATTGAGGTTTAAAGAAATTGTCAATTAATATTATTTCATTGGTTGTCTTTGAATATGTGTATATGTGTGTATGGTCACCATTCTTGGACTCTAGCACAATAGTGTGCACGTGTGATGTGTTTAGGTAGGTTGAATTTGGTTATTTTATATATATATATATATATATATATATATATATATATATATACTCACACACATGTATATCATAGCCAATTTATTGGATTGGTACGTATCAATCAAATCTTTATTTCAAAGATTCTCCACTTTTCTCTCACCATTTTCCATTATCTAAACTACCTCACTTTATTCCTCCCTCACGTAACTCTCCATCTCTTTTTATTGTCATATTACCTTAACTAGAAAACAAACAAGATTCCTTCAAGAGTTCTTAGAAGAAAGCAGTATTATATTTTTTTAAAGTTTTGAGGCTGATTCTAGGACTACGTAAAAGCTACTTTTGGGAGCAATAAATCAAGTTTTTCAAAGACTTAAGGTAGGATAACGAGGTGCAGTTGTTCTTGTCCCGTTTAAATTATTTTTCCATGTTGTTAATTTATCATGCTTATGAAAGTTAATGATATGATATGATATAATGTTTATGGCCATCCGGTACCAAATATATGATATGATTGAGCTCTTACCGATTTTCTAAAGATATGATGACGGTATGATATTCTTGACATATGTGTTTGATATTTTATTAGAGGATAGCACCATAATTTTCGTGTCCTACTGAGTATTCCATATACTCACCCCTACTATTTTACAGATTAGAACGAATCGTTGATTGGAGGTTGATGCAGTGGTGTCGAGATGCCAGGATCTATGGAAATTAATAAGTTTATCCGGCGTAATTTATTTGACTGAATAATTTTATTACCAGTAGTATTTCATTTTGTTAATTTACGGATATTTCTTTTTGTTCCGTTTCTGATTTTGGATTGAAGAATTTTTACAACGCTGTTACAGGAACGTATTTTGGCCTCCATTCAATTTATCTATATGCATTCATTGTTTTGACTTTATTTGAATGATGTCATTTTAGTCAAATTATGCATTAGGAGGTTTAATAGAATACATATCTGGGTTCCTACAATTATAGAGAGAGAGACACACACATGACTTAAGATTGAGTATTATATTGCCATCAATTTGTCAATTTAATTGCGTGTAGATTTATACATTTGGCACCTATGTTTTTAATGCTTCATGTACCTATGCATTTTGTGTTTGGATTATGCACAACACGTGCCTAATAGAAAACATATGTGACGCATACGAAGTATTTTAGTTAATTGGGTTTTTGATGTGAAAGTTTTTATGTGTATTGTTATATTTTAAATAATAGTAGTTCAAATTATTTTGCTCTTTCCTAAAATTTTTAGTCAAATCTGATTCAAATGTAGTTTAAAACTCTTATGTTTTTTATTAACAATTTAACGAAGCATAGGTGACGAGTCGAGTTTCTTTTAGAATTTGGGTCGTTGCAAAACTTAATTGGGAAAATTTAGTGACTCTATTATTGAAATTTAGTGACTCTATTATTGACATACTTGTTAAAAACTTTCCAAAACTAGGTGATCAAATTTGTGACCCTTGAGAAAATGTTGTGGATCTATAATTGAAATTAAATAGGTATCACATTCATTTAAGAAGTCTCAAAGTTACAGTTGCTTATACCAAATTTAAGGGCCACAATTTTATGTTAAATCGCAAATCAAACAATTAATTACCCTCAGTTTGGTAAAGGCAGCATCATTTACTGGTGATTTATTTTGTTTTTAGATAAAATGTGTAGTTAAAAAGTGATTTCAAAAAATATGTGGTTAAAAGTGGCATGAGAAATTGATGGATATTGAAAGACAAATAGGAGATTAAACAATGTTCATTCACACAAAAATAGTAGGTACATGTCTCTTATATATAGCCATATATTTGACACAAAAGGAGGTTGTACCCTGTCAAGTCTTTTACCAACCACCATACTCAAAGTTTGACAGTTACCGCAACTTGCAACTTGCAACTTTAACTAAACTGGTCTAATAAACTAAAGTAACATAAACTAGATAATAAACAAAATAAACTTAGTTAGTTGGCAACAAAAGTGTCACACATACTTCATCATTCCTCATTGACACTTTTGTTGGAAACACCAAGGCAGTTCCTTAATGTTTCAAATCTTTCTTTAGGTAATGCCTTTGTAAATACATCAGCAACCTACTCCTCAGAACTACAATGCATTAGCCTCACTTCTCCCTTCTCTCGTGCTTCTCTAATGAAGTGATATTTGATGTTTATGTGCTTGGTTCTTCCATGAAACACTGGGTTCTTCACAATAGCCACTGCTGATTGGTTGTCACACAGAATTATGGTTGCATCAAGTTGATTGTGCTTCAAATCATTCAGAACTTTCCTCAACCAAATTGCCTTGTTTGTTGCCTCTGTTGCAACTATTTACTCGGCCTCTGTAATCGATTAAGCCACCATTTTTTGCTTGATAGAATTCCAGCAAACAAGGTTTGATCCAACATAAAAAGCATAGCCTGAAGTACTCTTCATATCATCAACTGTACCAGCCCAATCACCGTTAGTAAAACCAGTTAGCACCAGCCTTTCTGATCTCTTAAAACTGATTCCATAGTCCTCTGTTCCCTTGATGTATCTCAGCACTCTTTTGGCCGCTTGAAAGTAAATTTGGCTGGGCTCTTGTCTAAATCAGGACAACAGAGTTACACCAAACATTATGTCTGGTCTTGTGGTTGAAAGGTACAACAAGCATCCAATCAAACTTCTGTAAGTTCCTCCTTCAATTTTAATTGCACCATCATCTTTCATCAACCTTAGATTCAAGACCAGAGGTGTGTCAACCGGTTTGCAATTCCCCATGTGAAGCTTTTTCAACACTTCCTTAGCATATCTTCTTTGGCAAACAAAAATCTCTTCATCAGATTGATCAATTCCCATTCTAAGAAAATACTTCATTTTTCCCAAATCTGTCATCTCAAAAAGTTTCTTCAATTCATTCTTTTACTCAACAATTAGTCCTTCATTGCTTCTTGTGATTAGAAGATCGTCTACATAAAGTGAAATGATAATCAAATCCTCCTCCACTGATTTGATATACAAGGTTTGCTCATTTGCACTTTCGTTGAACCTCAGCCTACATAAATGGCTATCTATCTTGCTATACCAACATCTTGGAGCCTGCTTCAAGCCATACAAAACTTTTCTCCGCAAATTCCTACCCCTTTTTGATAAAGCCATCTGGTTGTTCAACAAGAATTTCCTCATTTAAGTCTCCATTGAGAAATGCTAACTTTACATCCAATTGATATATACTCAAGCTTGATTGAGCAACCAAAGCAAATAGAACTCTATTTGTTTCAAGTCTGGCCACAGGTGTAAAGGTATCATTAAAATCAATCCCAAATTGTTGAGCATAACCTTTAATAACCAGCCTTGCCTTATGTTTATTTATTGAACCATCAGCATTTAACTTTGTCTTGAAAACCCATTTGACTCCAATGACAGTCTTGTTTCTTGGTCTGTCAACAAGAAGCCAAGCATTTTTCTTTTCAATTGATGCTAGCTCTTACTTCATAGCCTCCATCCAATCCTTGGAGTGTGATGCATCTTCATAGCCGGCTGGTTCCAAAATGGATGAGTTACAAGAGGCATAAATGTCTTGAAGTGCTCTGGTTTTTTGCGCTTCAAATTCAGAATCTGATTCAGCCTCATTTTCCATTTCTACTTGATCATTACCAGCATCTTCACCTTGATCATTACCAACATCTTCTCCATGATCTTCTTCATCATTACCAGCATCTTCAGCTTGAGAAATCAGTCTTGGTACCTAATATTTATTCACAGAATTTAACTCTCAATTCCATGAAGACTTTTCATCAAACTTGACATCCCTGTTGGAAACAACCTTGCTGGTTTTTGGTTCAAAAATCCTATAGCTTTTGCATTGTCACAATATCCAACAAAGACTTCAGATTCTGCCTTTTGACTGAGCTTATCCCTCTTAACATCAGGTATGTGCATGTAGTATACACTTCCAAACACCTTTATATGAGATATGTTTGGCTTGATCCCATACTAGGCCTCATAAGGTGTTGATTTATCCAAAGCTTTTGTAGGTATCCTGTTGAGTAAATAGATTGATGTGTTCAATGCCTCAGCCCACAGAACCTTAGGTATATTTTTCTCCAACAAAAGACATCTAGCCTTCTCTATTGGTGTCCTATTTTTCCTCTCACAGACCCCATTTTGTTGGGGGTAAATAAGGAATGGTCAGCTGGTGTTTAATGCCCACATTTTCACAAAATTTGTTGAACTGACTGCTGGTGTATTCAGTTCCATTATCAGTTCTGATAGCCTTGATTTTGCAATTGCTTTCATTCTCAATATAGCTCTTAAATTTCTGAAAGACTACAAGCACATCTGACTTTGATTTGAGGAAGTAAACCCATCACATTCTAGTTAAATCATCAATGAATAAGATAAAGTATCTACTGCCATTCATAGATGATGCCCTCATAGGTCCACAAACGTCTGAATGCACAAGTTGAAGTTTGAATTGAGCCCTTTTTGATTGATTTTTGGGGAAAGGTAGTCTGGTTTGCTTTCCTTTTTGACATATCTCACATACACAAGTAGCATCACATATCTTTGGCATGTTTTCAACAAACTCAAGTTCACTTAAAGACTTAAGTGAGGTGTAATTAACATGACCAAACCGTTTATGCCAAAGCTCAGACTCATTTTCAACACAAGTAGTGGCCTGTAGGTTTATATTTTCCCATTTTAGTGGAAAACTTCTATTTTTCATTTCCACTGTCATTAGCTCCAGATTATTTTGGTCCAAAATCTTACAGCTACTATCCTTAAATACTAAGGTATAGTTCTTCTCTATTAGTTTCCCAACACTTATCAAGTTTTGATCAATATTTAGCACATATAGAACATAAGAAATAAGTTTCATACCAGATGGAGTTTGGACTGAGACCTTTCCAATGCCTTTCACAGCCACATACTCTCCATTTCCAACCTTTACTTTTGATTTGTAGCCTTTATTCATCTCAACAAAGTTACTAGAATCCGATGACATGTGATGAGTGCATCTATTGTGAAGTAACCATGTTGGATTCTTACTGTTGATCGTCTGATTTTGTGCTGAATAGAAATGTTCTTCACACTAATCTTTAGCAACTTTGGCCTTCTGGAGCTCCTTCTTTTCCTTTTGATTTTTGCAGACTTTTTCAACATGTCCAAATTCCTTACACACCCTGCATTGTACACCAAGTTTGTACCAACACCATTTTGGTGAATTTCCCTTCTTTTTGCAATCTAGACAAGGAGAATATTTGGCATCTTTCCCTGTGCCTTTCACCTCAGTTTCCTTCTTCCACTTTTGTGGCTTCTTTCCACCAAAACTGGTTTGTGCTTTGTGCTTCCTTTTAGAAAACAAAGCTCCTTCAACTTGTTCTTCTTGCCTAAACAATCTTCTTTGTTTAGTGGCATGAAGTGCATTTACAAGCTCAGCCAAGGAAATGCTTCCCAAGTCCCTTGAATCTCCAAGTGAAGAGATCTTTGATTCAAACTTTTCTGGTAGGCTAATTAGGACCTTTTCTACCACTCTTTTGTCAGGTAAATCCTCTCCAAGTAATCTGATTTGGTTAACAACTTTCATTAACTTATCAGCATACTCATTTACAGCCTCAGTTTCTTTCATCTTCAAGGTCTCGAACTCCCTTCTTAAGTTAAGCACTTGTATTTGCCTTGTTTTTTCACTTCCTTGGAATTCCTCCTTGAGTTTATCCCATGCGTCCTTTGTTGTTTCACAAGTCATTATCCTTTTGAATATAGCATCTATAATGGAGGAATGAATACAAGAAAGAGCCTTGAACTTCTTTGAGACATCTTCACTGTGCTGCTTGATGTGAGCAACTGTGGGATTAGCTCTCAAAGGTTCTGGTTCAGCTCCATTTTCAGTCGTCTCTCAGAGGTCTTAAGCCTAAAGATAGCCCTTGATAGGGTGCATATTTGCTATTTAATTAGTGATATTCCCTCTTGTTCCATTAATTTTAAATGTTTAAATTGTAGATATTAATCATATTTTATGACTTGTGGATTAGGTGGAGAATTGAGATCAAAATGGGCTCAAATAAAAAATTAGAAGGAAGAAGTTTGGAACTCTAAAATACCCAATCAGAGAAGGACAATCAATAAGGCGTGGGCACGCCTTATTAATTCTGAAAGACTGCAACCTCAAATATTTAATGGGCCGGACTTGTGGACGTTATTTTACAAATCACTTTGGAGACAATTCCAACAACAGCAATTTTATTTAACATAGAATGCGGCACATGTTTTGGGCTGGGATTACTCAATTATTATTTGGACCCAACCTAACCTAGAGGAGAAGTCGGCAGCAAACGTGAGGGGAGGAAAAAAGGGGAGGCTGGGAAATATTAAAAAAAAAGGGGACCAGAATTGCTGAGCGGGGACAATTGCTGGCAGAGGACATTTTGCTGGAGAAGAAAGAATTGCTGGACGAGAAGAAAAAGGAGAACGGCGGCGGAAAAAAGGAAAAGAAAAAGAAAGATGCTGGGAACGAATTGAGGTGCAGAATTTTGGAGAAAAGGGATGCGGTGACACTAGCCTCGATTTGGGAGTTTTACCTTCTCGTCTTTTAATCTTATTCATTTAACTTTTTTTTTTATTTTCCAAATGTTTATGGATAGCTAAATTTATTTTTCCAGTTCAAGGTTATTCAAAGTTTGATTCGCCAAGAATTGTGAGATCTAATTAAATTTAATTTGTTCTTTAATTGTTTTCTATTTATATGTTTTTTGCTTATGAATGAGGTTGTTGTTTTGATTGATTAATTCAAAGTGCACGTTATTT